>JAATLQ010035129.1:0-26900 GCA_013421005.1 Heliconius erato x Heliconius himera
ATATATATATATATATATATATATATATATATATATATATATATATATATATATATATATATATATATATATATATATCGACTTATAAATACTTTGCACAATAAAAACACACACGTTTAATTTTTTTTTAAATTAAATTAAATGATGAAAACTATAAAAATATTTTTTAAATGATTAATGCAACAGAATATAATACTATTATAAAGACAAAATGCAAAGAAAAATTGAAATGATGGTATATTAATCACAAAGTAGTAGTAGTAGTAGTACTATATCAATCAATGTTGCCAGTTACACAAATTAAATTACTTCTAAAGAAAATAAAAAAAAAGGAAAAACTTATATGCTTGAGAATAATATAGTCACGTCCGAAATTGCAATCTTACTTCGAGATGTTTCAATGTTTCCATCATTTATTACATACTCGTGTTCATGGTGTTATCATGGCGTGTAATAGAGAACTGCGTGATGGTTGCGGGTTCAATCCCAAATAGAGAAAATTTATAACATATTTGAAAGAAAAACATTTTTCTTTTTAAATATCACTGATAATGGTATAGTGTAGCGCCACGCTACGCGCGATATTTCTATAGTATCAGAAAATGGAGTGTTAAAGCACTAATTTTTACATTTACATTAAAATACCCAATTTCTAATAAGAGCTAAGAGCTTTAAGCTCTTATATTCAAATTAAAGTTTGCAGTTTCTAATTTAAAGTGAATATTATTAGAATTTTGAAAAGCGAAATTAAGAGAAAATCTATCGTAGTTCCAGTTACACACAAAAAACATATATTTTTTTATTTATTCTTAGAATCCTTTTAATGTACGTAAAACATAACAAAAAGTATTCTGATAATTTATCTTTTTTATTTATTATTAATTAATTGTATTTTATGTCGCAAATTTTGTTACTTTATAACAAATTAGCTTTACGCTGTAGCCCGCACACAGCAAGGGAAGGCAGAGGGAACGTAGTGTTAAGACACTCTACTCCAATCTGGAGGCATTGCGTGTTAAGTGGCGGAACTCAACGCCGCACTTTACCTCGACACCAGAGCGAAAAAATTGTAATACGAGTAAATATTAAAAATATAGTAGATTAGATATTAGATTAATGGTGCTACCAATAATCATTTAAATCAATATATGCGGTTGAAGTATCAAATTACAAATAATTTATATTATATCATTTTAATTTAAATTTTGCTTTAATTATTAAAATATGCATAGACATTTTCTATTATTCCGAAAGCTAAACACAACTCATTATTTACTTTTATCTTGATAAATAACCAATAGACAAATAAAAACACTGTTACAAAGAAATCTGCATAATATTAGCGGTTTTTGATAATGTACAGCTACTAAAATTTATTTATTTATGTAAAAATGTAGCACAATGGAGAATTTAAATAAATCACGATAATGCAATCTGAATAAAGCTAAATCAATAAAATTTTTAATTTACAAATTAAGTTATTTACATCGGTTGAATTAAAAAAATTGTAAGTGTGTATGTATATAACATTATTTAATATTTTTTTAGGATCCTGTACCTCAAAGCTAAATACGGAACCCTTAAAGGATCATTTTACGTCTGTCCGTCTGTCAAGATTATCTTGAGATCATCACGATATTGCGTGGAGGTATCAAGCTGAAATTTATATCAAATATTCACCTCTATTGCCCCATAGGGGTTAAAAAATCAAGCTAGAAGCTTGTAGTCAACGCAATAAAAATTGCTGCATAGAGTTTCACACTCTATAGTAATTAAAATCGTAATCAAAATCCATAGGGTACTTCCCAGAAAGCAACAGTTTAGCACAAAGCTCACTATGTTCTTAAACTAAAAAAAAATCTCAAAAGTGTAATTTTATAGGTATTACATATAGAAAAACCATTGCAAATTATTATGTTTATATTTCATTTCATAAAAAGTGAGTGCATATGCCCGAAAACTTTAGCTTGTATAAATTATGCAATTTGATCCATCCTGAAATAGGTACGAATACCTCAATAGGCGAGTCCGACTCACACTTAACCGTTATTTTTTTTATAATAACTAAAATCTTATAGTGAAAATAAAACAGAATTTTAATATATTTTTTAACACCACATAATACGATAACAAAAAAAAAGTATAAAAAAAAAACCAATTCATTACATAAACATATCGTGCTTTCCCAATATAAAAGTATAATTTTATAACGAATACAGAGATTATCTCAGCCACAACTACGTACCTATGCTATATAACGCGATTGAATACACGGAAACCATTATATTTCATAATCACCGCTAAGTATTACCGACGGGTGCACGGTAGGTAACACGAGGTGCCGATTGTTCACCAGCACCTTGGTTTATTGAGTATAACACATTACCCTTTTCTCATGATTGTCAGTTAAGTAATAAGCGAAATGGGGTTCATTATGTTTTGTTAACAGCTTGTGTTAACTGGTGCAAAAATCTTAGGTTGCAAAGTATATTATAATATTATTTTGATTTTGATTGAGGCCAGTCGTGGCGCAGCGGCACGAGGTGTGACTGTAAAACCGACTGGTGGTGGGTTCGATCCCCACTCAAGGAGATGAAATATTTACTTAAATTTATATTTCCATTTCTTCGCTCTGGTGTCGATGTTAAGCGCGGCGTTGAGTTCTGCCTCTCAACACGCAATGCCTCCTGAATTCGGCAGAAAGTGGGGAACGGAGTGTCTTAACACTAGGTTCCCTCTGCCTACCCTGTTGTGTGCGGGATACAGCGTGAAGCTGATTTATTTATTTTCGATTTATTTATTTTTTTATTACTTTTCGACCCCCAGAATTGATTATTTATTAATCGGTCTAAAACCGTCGTGGCGCAGCGGCACTAGCGTATGATTGTCAATACAACGGTAGTACGTTCGTTTTCCATTTGCAGGAATTAATTGTTTAATATTTTAATTTTCTCGCTCCGATAACATGGCAAAACGCGGCGTTGATTTCGACATCTTAACGAACGAAAATGTGGAGGAATGTTGGGAATGAAGTGTCTTAATACTAGGTTCCCTTTTCCTACCCTGCTAAATGCCGTATATTGCACAAAGCTAAAGTACTTACGACTAAGCTTTACTAAAGAGCTGTCTCGTCTTATACCACAGCCTTATTTATTTACTTTGGTAAATAACAAAGAGATGTAAATCAATAACTGCCATAGATTGTCATAACTTGCGGACAGCCTTGAATATAAATCTAAAACTGTTATTTATATGATATTTTATTGTATTTATTCTATAATACGACGAATATAAGTGACGTTGACGACGTTGAGCGATTGAGCCCCAAATATAAATATTTAATCAGCTTCACGCTGTATCCCGCACACAGCAGGGTAAGACACTCCGCTCACTTTCTGCCGAAGTCTGGACGCGTTGCGTGTTGAGAACTCATCGCCGCGATTTGCCTTGAAATCAGAGCGAAGAAATGGAAATATAAATTTAAGTAAATATTTAATCTCCTCGAGTGGAGATCGAATCCACAACCAGTCGGTTTTACAGTCACACTTTGTGCCGCTGCGCCACGACTGGCCTCACAATATTAATATTTAATATTTATTAAAAAAACGCTATTTGATAAGTACAATGAAATCCCCTTCGTTTGTGGCAGGCACAGTACTCTAACTATTTAGGACCTACAACCAAATTCTTATAAAATATTTTCCTTAACTACAAAACTATTTTAGCTTCGTATACTTTAATATTACAGTTAAAACGGATGACTAATATTGATAGCATCCGTAACACCCTGACGTGGTACCAAATGACATTTATTACGTGTTAACCTCTGCACGTCATAAAATAGTTTAGTCGACGATCAGTTGCCTTTAAAGCTTACTGCCCGAAAGCTTCACCTTTACCCGGCATCTCTCTTTTTACGATGGTTATAAAGAAAATATGTAATTTACGCGGTGCTTAGCGCTCAGTGGTGTCTAAATCATATTTTAAGCGTGGATAACGTTGCCTTCAAAGTCGTTTATATTTTTTTTTTTATATTCACGCTGTATCCTCCATATTGTAGAGTAAGCAGAGGGAACCAATTGTTAAGAGTCTCTTGTCCCCATTTTGTTGTTTTTTGGTTGTTTAGACGCGGAACTCAACGCCTTACTAAAAAAGCAAAAAAGTTAAAAATTCATTTTCCAGAGTGGCAATCGAATCCAATAACGTCGCGTTACACTCACACGCTTGTGCTCGCTCCTGTGCCAAGAGGGTCTAGTTCTTATTACATCCTCTAAATATATAAAAAAATATATAAACTGTTAAAAAACATCTATACATTAAAATAAAACACATTTATTTTATTTTAGGTCCAATCCTGTAAAACGAAAACATGGCCATGACCAAATCCCCGTTTTCTATCGAATTTCGAAGGCATTGCGTGTAGAGTGGCGGAGCTCTATAAAAAATATTTAATTTTGAAGATGTTATTTATTTTTAATATAAATTTATTTCATTATAAGACTTGATCAATAATCGAATTTTGCGAAATAAATATGTTTTACACGCGATTACAAAATAAGGTAGGATATTTTGAGTAAAAACTTTTTTTTATTTCCCCACTTACCGCGGAATTTTGGAGGCAATGCGTGTTGCGTGGCGGAACTCTACGCCGCGCTTTGCCTCGACACCAAAGCGAAATAAAGTAAATAAATATTTCCTAGAGTGAGGATCGAACCCACAACCAGTCGATTTTACAGTCATAGACTGTGACTGAATAATAACTTAAAAGTAAAAATTGGCTTTACGTCGATAACTCAAAATATTGTATTCTAACTGTTATTTATAATAAAAAATAATATAGCCGTTATGCCTAAACATACGATATAGCTGGGATAGTGGAATATAAATCCTACCATACGTCTGTCGATATAATAATTAAATTTCAGTATTTAATCTTTAAGACGATGCAAAAAATAGAAATAAAATTTTATGGGATCAATGACCATAAATATTAACTTAGGGTAACTGTCTTGCTATATCTAACACACGTACAAACAATAAACTTTTAAAAAGTTATTTATAGTTTTTTTTAGCTTTACGCTGTATCACGCAGCGGGTTAGGCAGAGGGAACCTAGTGTTAAGACGCTCTGTTTCTCCTTTTCCGTCGAATTCTGGAGGCATTGTGTGTTAAGTGGCGGAACTCAACGCCGCGCTTTGTTTATTATTAAACGATCTTATTTATACATATAATAAGTTAAAGTAGTGGACGCCATTACTTTTTTCATACGTTTCGTTGATTGCAACGTTTTCGTTCTTATAAGATTGATTATTTTTCTTAATTAATTAATTCAATAATTATATATATTTCAGGAATATGTTGTTACGATTAAGGTCAGTCATGGCTTAGGAGCATAAGTGTGTGACTGTACATGCGCCTGGTTGTGGGTTCGATCCCCACTCGAAGAGATTAAATATTTATTTAAATTTATATTTTCAGTCTAGTGTCGAGGCAAAGGCCGTAATTGAGTTCCGCCACTCAATTGCCTACTCGACTATAAAGTTCGACAGAAAATGGGGAACGGAGTGTCTTAACATTAGGTCCCCTCGGCCTACTCTGTTGTGTGCGGGATACAGCGTGAAGCTGATTTAAAGTTATTAACTTATTAAATTTTGTTACGACTACGTTATTATCGCTTCTCTAAAATCACTATTCACATATAATGTTTTAGTAAAATCTCATCACCTTCAAATTTCAACATAAAATATACATACATATATTTAGACTACCGCGTTTAATTCTACGATGTGAAGAAGTGACACACTGACAGACAGAATATATTTTCAATATTTATTTTCAATCGCTATTTAAATATATATAATGAACAATTTACAAGCCATAGACGATTGGTGCCAATCGAAGTATATCGGATTTCTAAGCGGACGACACCGTAAAAAGATATTTTGCATATTAAAAATGTATAATTTTTCATATATTTCTCTTCTCATATAAAAGAATGTACTTCAGTCATTTTAATTTTATTGAGATTATTTTAAAATATAAATAAATAGAAATTTTATTATTATATTAATATTGTCGTAAAATGTTTTTTATGTTTGAAATGAATATTCAAAAATCCAGTTTCGAATGGAAAGCTGCAAAATATTATTATTTCAGGATTATTATGTACCTATATACGTATAGGAAGGAAGCGTAAAACTCTTAGGAAATATTATATAAATGGCAATAAAATCGTTACCGCATGAATGTAACGCCGTTATTACATTTAATTCCTAAGTAGATGCTAGATAGTGAGGCCAATCGTGGCGCAGGGGCGCAAGCGTGTGACTGCAAGCTCGATAGGTTGTGGGTTCGATTCCCACTCGAGGAAACGAAATATATAATACTTTCATTTATTCGCTCTGGACTCGAGGCAACGCGCAGCGTTGAGTTGCGCCACTGAACACGCAATGCCTTTAAAATTTGGCGGAACGAGAGGAGCGGAGTGTATTAACACTAGGCTCTCTCTGCCTGCTAAATACAAGATACAGCATGAAGCTGAAAAAAATATATAAATACAATATAGTGGCTTCTATGTAATATTTTAAAATTCATAACTTATAAATTTGGAAATATTAAAAAATGTATTAACAAATTGAATCGTTATCTCTCTCATAACTCTAACCGACATCTGCCATGGTTATTTTTAATTAAAATTCAAAAATATTCACATTTCGTTTTACACTAGTAGTAAGCTATAATTAAAATTCTAAATAAAAATTGACGCTGTTAACACATTTAACATATTTTTAACTATATACGATGATCGTGGTTTTAAATTATTGAAAGATGAATACTGATTTAGATTTTATTAACAAATTGCGAGGTTGAGTTACGCATATAGATTTACATTGTTTCGAAATATATGAAGAGTGAAACGAATTAGAGATATTTGAAAAATTTTGACAGCACTATAGTAAAAAAAAATAATAATTCCCATCTGCCTAAAGTGGTACATATTGGTGGTACATATATAATTGAAATTGGCCAGTATGTCTATGGTAACACAAAAAATACTATTTATGAAGTATATGAAGCCGTCTTGGCGCAGGCGCAGGCAGATGTGGGTTCAATTCCCCACACGAGGAAATGAATTATTATTTGTTAAAATGTTCTTTCTTCACTTCGGTACCAAGACAAAAGCCTGGCTGAATCGCCACTCAACACGTAATGCCTTGAAAATTGGGGTAAAGTGTGAAATAGAGTGTCTTTAAACTAGGTTCCCTCTACTTACCCTGCTGTATACAGGATACAGCTAGAAGCCGATTTTTTAATAAATTATATGAGATCCTTGACACTACTCATTTATTTTTGTATTTTTTAGCTTTACAGTTTAGCGAGGAACACATAGAGAACAGAGTGCTAAAAACTGCTACTTCGGTAAATTTGGGGGCCGTAATTTCAAAAAGTCCTATCTAGAGTTGCCACATTCCATCTAACACGAGCATAGTGTTAGGGGATCCCCCGAGGTGACGGACACCAGCGTGTCCCAGCTGGTGTGATAAGTGATGACGAATGCGGCGTAGGGACCACCACCCAATACGACTTATCCCGGACGGTAAACAGGAGGACGTAGATACAAATTCATTGTAAATTATATTTTTGTCATTAGCTCGTTTAATATTTAAAATATTGCTGACATAAAAGTCAACTAAATTTATTTGCTAAATATAGCAACAGTTTTGTTTTTATAATTTATTTTGCAACTTTCTTAATCCTAATTTTAAATTATTTAGAAACGTCTTATGTAAATACATGAATATTTTAATATTAAAATGTAATTTACGATCTATAAGAAAAAACTTTTGTGATTTTATTGATATTATTATTAATTAAAAGTCGAAAATTTGAGTGCATATTTTTTATACAACAGTATAACAACAAAATATAAAAGTATTTTTTAATAAAAATATAAGTTTTATATTTTTTTTTGTATGTATATAATATTAAAAAAAATACCTACCTGTTAATCATTTCTTTAAGGTTATTAAGGTAGTGAGAGTATGTGAAAACTATCTTATTATAAGAGCGAGTGGACAAAAACTATACCAATATCTTATTTGATGGATGACATGTTGACATGTTGAAAAACAAAGAAGTTCTTTAACGACGTACGTCTCTAAAGCCTTTGTTAAATTGGCTTACGATAGGTAACAATATAGATTAAGAAAATTTAAATAATTATTTATTATGTTTTAAAATATTAATGTACAAATCAAAGAAAACGGTTATTTTCTAATATATTGAATGTAATTTTTATGCGTGTGCTACTATAAACGCGACAACTTGTGGGTTCGATCCCCATTTGAGGAAATGGAATAATTAATATTTTCATTGCCTCGCTCTAATAATAAACCAAAACGACTCGTTGTGCTCTGCCACCCAATACGCAATTTGTCCATAATTAGGCGAAAAGTGGGTAACGGAAGCATCTTAAAAAAACGGATAGTTTTAGCACTAGGTTTTCTAGGCTTCCCTCTACATATCCTGTGCGAGATACAGCGTGAAGCTAAAAGATATATATATTTTTAAAATAAATAAATAAACAGCTTCACGCTGTATCCCGCACACAGCAGGGTAGATAGAGGGAACCTAGTGTTGAGACACTCCGTTCCCTACTTTCTGCCGAGTTCTAGAAGCATAGCGTGTTGACTGGCAGAACTCAACGTTTTGCTCGACACCAGAGAAAATGAGAAAATATAAATTTAAATAAATATTTCATCTCCTCGAGTGGGGATCGAACCCACAAATAGATTCGGTGTAGTCACACTTTGTGCCCCTGCGCCACGACTGGCCTCAATATATATATTTTTATATATAAATATAATAACATGGCAGTATAAGTATACTAAGTTACTCCAAATTAATTCACAAACCGAAATACTTTAGCTAGTAAATTTGACATTAATTAGAAATTAGCATTATTATATTTAAATATCTAATATAAAATATAATTTATAACAAAATAATTTTTAAATCTAAAATCCAGAAATCAATAGATTCTAAAGGATAAATCATATATCACAATCACGTTATCTCTAGTTTATTGAACTTTAAAATACTTACTTATATAAAACAGATTAAATTAAATCAGCTTCACGCTGTATCCCGTGCAAAGCAGAGTAGGCAGAGGGAACTTAGTGTTAAGACACTCCGTTCCCCACTTTTTGCCGAATTCTGGAGGCATTGCGTGTTGAGTGGCAGAACTCAACGCTGTGCTTAACCTCGACACCAGAGCGAAGAAATGAATATATAAATTTAAGTAAATATTTCATTTCCTCGAGTGGGGATCGAATCCACAACCAGTCGCTTTACCTCGTGCCGCTGCGCCACGATTGGCCTCTTATATGAATAAGTTATAAGTATATTCAAAGTCTGAAACGATGTAGAGATCGCTTCTTGTTTTTTCTTGTTTAGTTATATTAATTATTTCGATTTGGATGTTTACTTTTATATTCTTTGGCACTTCTATTAAGATATCTTGACCCGGACGTAGAGTTAGCACACAAATAACAGATATTAACTGTTTAACAACACAATCATAATTTTTTTTTTTTTTTTAATTTTAATTTTCAGCTTCACGGTGTATCCCGCATACAGCAGGGTAGGCAGGGAGAACCTAGTGTTAAGAAATTCCGATCCCCACTTTCTGCAAGCAGAACTCAACGCCGCGCTTTGCCTCGACACCACAGCGAGGAAATGGAAATGTAAATTTAAATAAATATTTCATCTCCTCGAGTGGGGATCGAACCCACAACCAGTAGATTTTACAGTCACACTTTGTGCCGCTGCGCCACGATTAGCCTCATTAATTTTGTTAGTTGCATATAAAACGATAATGTAACGCAAATAAACAATATTTAGTATAAAAGTTGTTTCAGAATTGTGGCTATTTACTTTTTAAAAGATATGTTTATTTTTTAATAAGAAAATAAATAAATAAAAAAATAAGCTTGTGTTAAGACACTCTGCTGCCCACTTTCCGCCGATTGCTAAAGGCGTTGTCTATTGAATGGCGGAACTCAATGCCGCGCTTTTGCCTCGACACCAGAGTGATTTTAATTTACTCGAGTGGAAATCTGTGGAACCCACAACCTATCGCGTTTACAGTCACACGTTTGTACCCCGCCACCACTGTTCTCACAATAAATTAAATAAAATTTACTTTATTTTTCACTAAAACATACACATATTTTCCTAAAAAAAACCGAAAAAAAAATTAAAAAAGAAAAAAAAAACTAAACACACAACAAAAAAAAAACAAACTTACATACGATTTCCGTTCACATCAAAACAACAAACACTAAAAAACCAACAAACACATTTACGAACAAAACGCGAATCTATCGGACATCAGACGCGTGGTGGTACTCGCGCGGCCTTCAAACAAATGTTACTTTTCATCTAGTCTCCATACCACTGCGCCCTACGTGTCGTCCCGGTGTCGATAATTCCAAATCAACACGCTGTATCCCGCACACAGCAGGGTAGGCAGAGGGAACCTAGTGTTAAGACACTCCGTTCCCCACTTTCTGCCGAATTCTAAAGGCATTGTATGTTGAGTGGCGGAATTCGATGCCGCACTTTGCCTCGACACCAGAGCGAAGAAATGGAAATATAAATTAAAATAAATATTTCATTTGCTCTAGTGTGGATCGAACCCACAACCAGTAGAGTTGATAGTCACGCTTTGTGCCCCTGCGCCACGACTTGCGAGCTGGTCGATTAGTCTAATATTATTTTATGAGCCCTAAAAATTGATGTGAATGGGGCCGTTTGGTTTTGAGGGCACTGATCGATATTCACTAATATTGTGGTTTCTATAATATTTTGTTAAGTTATGTATAGAAAAAATTGGTCCTTAGCTGTTTCTTATGCATAAATTGAAGTTTATATATTTTTTGCAGCTTTACGCTGTATGCCGCATATGGCTGAGAAAACTTAATGTTAAGACACTCTGTTTCCGATTTTTGGAAGTAATTTTTGTAGAGTGGCGAAATACAACGCTACGCTTTGCTTAGTTACTTGAGCAAAGAAATGAAAACACTAATAATTGTTTATTCATTTAAGTGGGAATCGAGCACAACTGTAACGTTTACAGTCAAACACTTGTGCCACTGCGCCATGGCAGCTTCGAAATGTAAATTTAAAGGACGATTTGTTGTTAAAGATAAAATTAAAATTAGACGTTTCGATTTTTGCGTATACATATATATTTTTTTATTGTTTATCTTTGTAACCTATAAGAAATATATATCTAAGAAGGATTTTCGTTACAAGTCGTTCATTATAAACATTTTATGTAATTAATTGAGTCACTTAATTACTTAACTAACTTTACACTTATAAAATAGTATTTATAATAGGC
Source organism: Heliconius erato x Heliconius himera (assembly GCA_013421005.1). Classification (NCBI taxonomy): domain Eukaryota; kingdom Metazoa; phylum Arthropoda; class Insecta; order Lepidoptera; family Nymphalidae; genus Heliconius; species Heliconius erato x Heliconius himera. Next base: position 11,407 of record JAATLQ010035129.1, read on the forward strand.
AAAAGAGAGAGATTTTGTTTTTCCATTTGCGCTGGATTCAAAAATGATACGTATCTATTGAGTGCTGGAATTTAACGCCGCGCTTATGTTTTGCAACAGTTAGGCGTGGAAATGAATAAATAATAAAATATAATTTTTGCCACAAGTGGGGATCGAACTCTCAACCGATTTGCTGTCAGACTCTACTTTTACTAAGCCTCAAAGGCTAGGAAAATTACTTTCATAACTATTGTACAAGTATTACTTTGCGATCAACTATTAAAGTATTGTAAAACTATTAAAAAAATAGTTTCACGCTGTATCCCGCACACAGCAGGGTAGGGAAAGGCAACATAGTGTTAAGACACTCCGTTTCCCACTTTCTGCCGAATTCTGCAGTCATTGCATGTTGAGTGGCAGAACACAACGCCGCGCTTTGCCTTCTTTAAATCTAAATTTAAATAAATATTTCATATCCTCGAGTGGGGATCGAACCCACAACCAGTCGGTTTTACAGCCACACTTTGTGCCCCTGCGCCATATAGATACTAATAATAAAATTTGTATTGCATTCATATTATCGACTTTAAATATAAAACTTCTAACAGCCTGTTAAGAAAATTATCAGGAGAGACGAAAAAAAAATTAAAACTTAAGAATATATGTATATCGTCTTTCTCTCGTATATGAAATAAAATAAAAATCATTTTTTTTTCAAGATATTTTCGAATGGTATAATCATGTACATACATAACAAAAAAAAACAAAAAATGTAGTTAGAAAGCTTACATTCTGCAGCCGGCGTATTATTTTATTCGTAAATCACAGTAACAACTATCGAACTGTATAAAAAAATGAAGATCATTATAATATCACTTTATTGCTTATCTGTCAGTTTGCCTGTTGAGACTAATTTCTCAAGAACTTGTGAAGGTATTAAGCTGAAATTTATATAATAAAGTTCAAGTCTGCAGTCCCTTAACACAAAAAAAATACTTTCAAATCAACACAATCAAAAAGTACTAGCTTTATGCATTATTTTTGTCGGATTCTATATGAAATTCACCGCTTAATCAAATACTTGAGATACTTTCCATTGACCCAGAATATGGCATCTCTTCAAATGAAAGAACAAATCCAGAAATCAGTAATTTGGTATGCCACAGAAAAACAATTACAACCTTATTTTTGTTTGTTCAGTTAATATCATACAAAAATAGTGCACACGTTTGTAAATTTACGTTACGTAGCCGTGCGATCCCGGCCTAGAGTAGGATCATCCTGGTACTGGTGGTGTCGTAAGAGGCGACTAAACCACGTGTGGTAGAGTTTTGTAATAGTCTTTAGAATGCAAAATAAAATTTGCTTTTGATTATACATTGCAACTTCTCGATAGAAAGATCTTATTTCATCTCACTCAGTATTAAAAGCTCGTTACACATTTAATTTTGATTAATCACATAGTACTTAACTTATTATTATTTGAGACTGTCGTGGTGTAGGGTCACAAGAGTGTGACTGTAACGTGACGGTTGTGAGTTCGATTCCCACTTGAAAGAATGAATTGTGATTTATTAATATTTTGATTTCTTCGCTCGGGCAACAAGCCCGGGGCTGTATTCACCACAAAATTCGGCGGAAAGTGGGGAACGGAGTCTCATAACACTAGGTTCCCTCTGCGTACCCTGATTTTATTTGACTTAATAAGTATAATATTATTTTATTATTTCGTTTGTGATTACTATAATTTGCTGTACATATGATTAATAGCACGAAAGGTAAAAAAATATAATAAAACTAATAGCAGATCGTAAGCTATGATCTTATAATTAGAAATAGTTATGAACGATTCTCATGTATTTAATAATATAATAAAATGTGAAAGTTGGTGATTTATGCCGCGTTCTGTAGGCATATTACCACCGACGTACCTACTTTTAATTAAGCAATTTTAACTTCCGTTTTTTTTAATCACGATAAGGACATAATAGTTAACTGTTGAGTTAAAAATTTAGGTTCAAAGTTTTATAATTGTTACATTTTTTTAGTGTCACACAGCAGGGTAGGGAGAGGGAACTCAGTGTTAAAACACTAAATTCCACATTTTCCGCCGAATTTTGAATACATTGCCGATTCAGAAGTCAACACCGACACTTGCCTTTTGCCTCGATACCAATACAGAAATAAAATATTTTTTTCATTTCCTCGATGTTTTATTATATGAAGATACATACCTATTAACTATTCCAAACAAAATAGCTAAATTTGAAATAAATCAACAAACGTAAGGATGTCATGTAAACATATATTAAAAATTAAAATAATAATATAAATTAACATTTAACAGGACGACAAAACTAATTAAATCGAACTTTTTAGAAGCTCGAATGTCAAATAAATCTATAAATTATACTAACGATTGTAGATGTTTAGGCTCATCTCTTTACAGAGCTGGTATAGATACTAGTTTTTCTAAAGCACAACCTTTTGGCCCAGCAGGAGATTTCATATAAATGTGGATTTTTCTAATTGAATAACCGGTTAAAAGATTATTATTACTGTAAAATAATAATTTAATCACTATACGAGTATACAAAGGCATCTTAATGAAGTCGAAAAAAATATTTTCCAATATAATTAACATTTGTACTATCCCGTTATACAAATGGCAAAGAAATTGTTCGTTATATTAAAAATATGTGTTGTACTGTTTTCTCAAGGTCGCGCATGGTAACAAAATGAAACTTACTTATTACTTACTACTTGAATTGACTCTGGTGACGAGGCTTAGCGCGGCGTTGAGCTTCACTACTCAACACGCAATACCTTCGGAATTCTTCGGAAAGTGGGGAACGGAGTCTTAACACTAGGTTCCTCTGCCTACCCTGCACTGTGCAGGATACAGTGTGAAGCTGATTTAAAAAAATATATATATTTAATTATAAAATCTATAACTTAAAAATAACGTCTATTCGACTGAGATTTTCGTGTATCTTTGATTTATGGTGTCAATGCTTATACTTCGTGTAAACGTTTTAAATTTTCACATAATTATAAATGTCAGTAATATTTTATAAGGATCGATAAATTTTATATTGACCGCGTCGCCATAGAGTGGCGACAGTTTGTTTTGCTAAAAAAGTATAATATATTGTTATAGTTATCGTTATTTGTAAACAACATGCTATTATAGACCTATATAGAGTTTCCACGGTGATAGAAGCTAGAAAATCTGGAAAAAGGTTGAAATCAAGAACATTGCATAAGAATAGGTTCCCACTCTCGTGCTGTAAGTAGGAGCAGAGGCTTCAAATATCCCGAACCCCGAATCTCAACTGACCTAATTTAGGCACTAAAAATTGAACTTTTTGTGATTTTACTCTTTATTAAAAAAAGTTTTAAATATTAAACCTTTATAACTAATCTAAAAATGTGGCTACAATATGGGTAGACTCGACCGGATCATTACAACCTCCGACGTTAAGTAGTGGCTTAATGCCACTGCGTGTCGCATAAGGTAATGCCGGGTTCCGGTGCCTAAAGCCTTACGCTGTATTTGGTACTCCGTTCACCACTTGCCGACAATTTTGTTCGTGTTACGTGTTGAGTGGCGGAACATAACGCCGAATTTTTGCCCTGGTGCCAGAGCTAAGAAATGAAAATATAATATATATATATAAAATAATACTGAGGCCAGTCGTGGCGCACGGGCACAAAGTGTGACTGTAAAACCGACTGGTTGTGGGTTCGATCCCCACTCGAGGAGATGAAATATTTACTTAAATTTATATTTCCATTTCTTCGCTCTGGTGTCGAGGCAAAGCGCAGCGTTGAAATCTGCCACTCCTCACGTAATGCGTCCAGAATTCGGCAGAAAGTGGGGAACGGAGTGTCTTAACACTAGTTCAATCTGCCTACCTTGCTATGTGCGGGGTACAGCGTGAAGCTTATTTTTTTAATATTTTACTTTACACGAAAGATCATATTTTATATTATACATTAAAAGGTAGAATTAATGATTCAGAAATACCTACTCGCTTATAATTTCCCGCCGCGCCGTTCCACGCATCACATAATGTGATGTTTTTGTTTTATACGTTAGTTTTTATATGAAACCTATTCATGCACTTCCTTTTTCTTGTTGCAGTAACTTCATATATAATTTATGTTCTGTGAATGTTAGAAAAATTGAGACTTTATATATATATTCAGCGTCTGGCTGTAAATATGACGGTTGCGGGTTCAATTTCCACTCAAGGAACGTCTTATTTTCAGTTACCTGGTGTGTTTAAAAGACAAATCACGGCGTTGAGTTCCGCCATTCAACGTGCAATGTTTCCAGAATTCGGCGGACAGCGGGCACCGGAGTATCTTAACACTAGGCTCTCTCTGCCTACCCTGCTACATGCGGAATAAGGCGTGAAGCTAAGATTTATTAACAGTACATAATTTATAAGCAATATTAAAAACTACTGAACGGTTTTATATACGTAATTAATTGATAGCACCGTAATCACCCGAGATTAATTTTTATATAATTTCAATGAGTAATTTTTGAGCTTAAGATAAATTACTGAGAATATTTGTTGGACGAAATTCTTTAAAATTAATCATAAATCACAAAACCAATGAGATCATTGAGTTCTTGTTTTTTTTTTTTAAAAAAGTAGATGACTCTATGTACGGGGATTTGTGCTATGTAATATGTATATTCATAAAAAAAAACCTGCTTCACGTTTTTTTGATAGATGGAGTATAATAATAAACGAATATTGTTAAGGCATTCCGTTGTCTGGTTTTCTCTCGAACTTGGGATATTGTGTATTGAGCTTGTCAGAGGGAAGATATAATAATAAATTATACCCTCGATTGAGGATCGAACTCAGAATTGTTCATAGTCTGACACTGCTTTAATGCACCACCATTTTATTTCGAACATAATATTTAAATTTATGCTGTATTCCGCACACAGCTTGGTAGATAGAGGGAACCTAATTTTTCAAGGCATTGCGTGTGGAGTGGCGGAACTCAACGCCGAGCTTTTGCTTTGGTGCCAGAGCGAAGAAATTATAATATTCATAAATAATAATTCAAGCCCTCCAGTGAGGATCGAACCCACAACCATCACGTTACTGCCACACCCTTGTGCCCCTGCGCCACGACGACCTCGTCCTATTTCGAGCATTAAAAGCTTAAAACTTATACGTTTATTACTATCCGTACATAATATTAATTGACATATTTGTAGTCATAGGGCACGCACGAGGAATATATTATAATATGTAAATATCGTATTTTCACTTATAAAATTACAAAAATGATTACCTATCAACAAGATAAAGACCTACACTCTATGGTGGAGCTCAATAAAAGAGGTTTTATCATAAATATGCATATTGCTGGCTTTTAATGTGGTGACAGTACGGACTGAAACCTTCGATGCTCTTTCTAATTGTCTTCTTTGGATTGAGGTGAACTTTTACATGATTAACCTTAATAATATTTATGAAAATTATTTCGACTATTAATAGTTATGTAACTATAGATATCATATATTTATTTATAAAAATCTATATATTAATTTTTTTATTTGTTCCCATCTAAGACATTTAACATAAGTTTCATATAGAACTTAGTGATCATATATTTCTTTTTTATTCTCATGCATTATTCCGGTTATAGCTAGAAAGGCAGAGAGAACTTAGTGTCAAAACACTACTCTACTTTCGACTGATTTCGTGACATTGTGAAGTGAGCAGCGTGACTCAATAAATGACGTTGAAGTAAAACGTTTCCTAAATGTGGAATAGTACTTAAAAAATGTCAAATATACTTAACAAATTTATCCGCTAAATAAAAAAACATAAAATTTATTATGGGATGGAATATTCAATGTTTTCATTTCCTCGTTCTAGTAACACGCAATGCTTTTGTCCTCGTTCTGGTAAACGCGAATTCGGCGATAAATGGGTAACAGAAGTGGCTTACTGGGAACAGAGTTTCTTAACACTAGGTTCCCAGGTTCCATCTGCTATCCTGCTATATGCGGGAAATAGCGTGAAGCTGACAGATCCGTATTTCGTATTACAAACTTACTTGATATTTAAAAAGCTATTATGGTGTTTAATATTTTTTAAAGTGTTATTTTACACTTAGGAAAAAAATAATAAAAAATGTTAAAGATATTTAATAAATAGCATTCTTTCTTGCCAGACGATAATTCTTAGTAATTATCTTTGGTTAGAGGAAATTTGTAAAAATCTCCCTACAGAGATGCTAACAACATAAATAAGTTGTAACAAGCGTATATAAATTTCAACGTAGCAGGAGGCGCGGGTTCAACTAACGCTACGTTCAATATTTATATACGTTTTCTAAATAAAACTATTATTATATGTAAACTATGACCTAAGAAATAAATAAACTATATATCTCATCAATGATTTAAATACATTTATAATTATAGCAAAATCAATTCTGAGTATTACAGTTATAAATCTATATATAAATTGAATACCAGTTTCTTATCGATATCACATTAGCAAACTAAAAGTTATTGCAAAACTTTTATTACAAATAAATTTCTCTAGACAATCTTTATATTTTTTACAATAGATATATTAATTGCACAGATAAAATAAAAATATAATCTTTATACTACAAGTTTTAAACTAACCGTTATTGGGAGATAAGATAGTTATAAGTAATATATTTTATTTGTACACAAGATATGCACTTTTTAGAAAATATATAATACTTTAATCGTAGCGGGATTTGAATCCGCACCTCTTGGAAACCGTCCAAGCGCTCTGACCAACTAAGCCATACGTTCTCATCGAGTTACATCTAAATTCTTATACAACTTACTTATGATGCTCTAGGGAAAAATGAGATATATTTTTTAGATTTACGCTTCGCCCTCATAGCATATGGAGAGATCCTATACTTATTAAAGTGGATTCAAGACAATGTGTTAGTGTGTGGAAAATAATAATTTCGGTAAAATCATTTACTGGAGTAGCACCAAACCATCGCGATGACACTAAGAGAGTCATACTGCACGGAAATGATCCCTAATACCTACGAACAGTAGGTAGAATTCTGGAGGCATTGCGTGTTAAGTGGCGGAACACAACGACGCGCTTTGCCTCGACACCAGAGCGAATAAATTAAAATATTAAAACAGACAAGCGGAGAAAACAAACAGAACGTTCTACCTCCACATAGAGTTCTCAAAGTCGGCCTAAATATTTCTTATTACATTCTTTTATTGACTCTCATAAATCATCCGTATATTTTGTCACATTAAATTAAATTAAATTAGCTTCACGCTGTATCCCGCACACAGCAGGGTAGGCAGAGGGAACCTAGTGTGTTAAGACACTCCGTTCCCCACACACACACATTACACACATTAAAATTATAATAAAAAGAAAGTAGAAAGGTAATATATAATAAGTATTAAATAATTCCTATAATTTATTCTATTCAATTAAATTCGATCTAAAATAACTGTAATTTTACTAACATTAAGTCACGTCGATCAAGTTCCATCATCAAGGCTGAGTTGGCAAAAACTATTCCTAGTTATATAGGGAATTTGTGCCGATGAAACTTATAGCCCTTAGAAAGTTAATACGAATATAGGTACCTACCTATAGGTACCTATTATAAGTTAATGTGATTATTGGAAATGATAGATTGTTGATTTGTGTAATAATAGTGTGGAGAGATTGCCTTGGAAAAATATCATTTTCTCTTAGAATATCTAATATGTAAAAACAGTCTTTTTTTTCAGCTTCACGCTGTATCCTGCAGTAGCTCCGCCGAATTCTGGAGGCATTGAATATTGAATGGTGGAACTCAACGCCGCGTTTCTTTTTAAAAGAGAAAACATTAATTTAGTAACTTTTAAAATAGTAGTAAAGTTTTGAAAATAGTAACTTTTTCGTTACTAATTAAAATTATTAAGAACTCTATATGTAAACTTATAACTATAAAAAGATTTTTTTAATTAAATCATACATATTCTACAATGTTTTTACGAACAATAAGGCCATTGCAACGAGTGCACGTTCACTTCCCGGATGAGTTTTTCTCACAATACATTTCCTTGCATGTAATTTTATTTTCAACAAAAAATGCTAACTACTTTGCGTATTCCGCTAATGTCTATCTACAATATATTTTAACAGAATACACATGTCGGTATTGAAGAAATATCTCATTATTTATTTAGCTTTTCACTGTCCCGCACATAGTATTGCGCCCTAGGTTCCTTCTGCCTACCCGCGTGGGGTAGGCAGAAGGAACCTAGTGTTAGGCCACTCAGATTTTTCCTTTTACTGCCGAATTCTAGAGGCAACGTCATCATTTACATTATGGTAATTTATGGCGTTGCAATAAATTACAATAAATTACAAAGATATGATTGAAATATTTCTTACTTAAGCAAAGTGACCATAGGAAAATAGTTTTGTACCAATAGAGTGGTTTTCATATTCATTTTTGATAGAAACTTTTATAACATTTCAGAAGCTTTTGACGTCACTTTAATAATTTAATAAAGTTACACAAAATTAAACGTGTTGAGTGGCGGAACTCAACGCCGCGCTTTGCCTCGACACCGCCTCTTGATTTTACTTAATTGGATTTTAACTATATAATAAAAAAACAAAGAAATTTAAGAAGAATATTACAAATCATGCGAAGAGATTAAGTACGAGATTAGAAATGAACATACAAACATACTAACAAATAAAATATTTAAAAAATATACAACAGACAATTTTGCAAATACAAACAAACTACTTAAATAATATTTTGTGACGTTAGTTCGAATTCATTAAATATACGCCATTTCACCAAAGGGCTTTAAAGAGGATTAGAAATAATACGCAGCTTTTATAAATGTAATTAAAACTCTACGTATATAAAATTATAATAAGTGAAAGCAATGGAATATATATATAGAACCATATACTCATTTGTTAGAGACCAGTCGCGGCGCAGGGGCACAAAGTGTGACTGTAAACGCGACGGGTTGTGGGTTCGATTCCCACTCGAGAAAATTAAACTGGTGTCGAGGCAAAGGGCAGCGTTGAATTCCGCCACTCAACACGCAATATCTTCGACAGAAAGTGGGGAAGGGAGTGTCTTAATACTAGGTTGGGGATACAGCGTGAAGCTGATTTAATTTTTAATCATTTGTTTATAGTAAGTACTTTGCTGTGACTTTACTTATAGTATGAGGCTTATGAGGCTGTATTGCGTCATGGTACGACCAATAGAAGCGAAGTGGCTATAATAAGTGTTTCCAAAACAGGAGAGCTTGAGAGCTTAATTTTTCTATTTAACCACGCGGACGAAGCCGCAAGTAAAAGCTAGTTTTAGAATAAACCTCTCAATTTTTTTAAACTATTTATTTTTATATTATTTATTTTGGGATGTCAACGGTGTCAAATCAGTCAGTCAAGTCAGTTTATACAATATCGATCTTTGCACTAGAATTTTCGACTACAGCTACTTAAACTAATAAAACGTTATTTTACATTTTATGTCAACCGCCAATAAATTATCTGCTTTAGAATATATGAAAGTCACGTTTCGTATTTATTCTGAATGAGATTTATATTCCATATATATTTTTTTTCATATAATATAATATTTTTAAGTAATTTACATATGTATATGTCACTATGAATAATAAGACTAAATTTAAAGTTTTATTTTACTGATCCGACACCGCTGCTTGTAACGGTACCGAATGCTATGGAATATAAAACAGGAAAAACATTTCTAAATTATTTTATCAAAACTATCTTTACCTATCAAATGTAAACAAATACGATATTTATATAATTGTATGTTTTATTTTTTAATATAATATTATTTAAACGTAAAAAATGGTATGTTGAGCTTTATACGAAATTCAGGCTTAGCTTAGTTAGAGCCCTTTCATTTGATACCTCACTTGAACTAGCGGGTTTAATACCAAATTGTTAAGGCTATTATGTTTTAGGATTTAACCACAAATGTATAGTTTTCTGAATTTTTCTTGAACTACTACTACCTGTACCTGTACGGAAGTACCCTATGAATTTTGATCCCCTTGATAGTGTCGAAATACACGTTTTATTTTCGATATAAATGGCCATATCTTTTTTCTAAGTAAATATAGAAATACTTTTTTTTTATCAGAAAATTCTGGTGCCATCTAAGATCTAAGTATATACTTTGAATTTCAACTCGGTATCTCCAAGTGTTCATTAGATGAAGGTTCTTGACAGACATACAGACAGACGGAGTGAACAACAAAGTGATCTTATAAGGGTTCCGTTTTTACTTAAAAAGGTACGGAACCCTAAAAACGCAATGATGAATGTGGGTTCGACTACCCACTCGGAGAAATAAAATATTTATCATTTTCATTTCCTCGCCTTTTTAACGTTACATAGAGCGGCGCGGCGTTGAGTTCCGCCACTGAACACGCAATGCAACCAGAATTCGTTCCGTTCCCTCTACCTACCCTGCTATATATGGGATACAGCGTAAAGCTAAAAAAAAAGATTTTGCTATAAATTTTCCATGTTTAACTGTGTTTTACAGAAATTATTTAATATCTAATGAAAAAGCAAAATCCAGCTATTAGAATTTAACGTTTTTCTTTAAGAATACTTCCTACATATGTATTTTTACACAATAAAATTTAATCCACAAGAAACTTCAAACTACGAGAAAATTCAGAGTTACGTAGCCAATATGAAATCAATTTATAATTTGATGCTTCATTATATATTGGTGCGATTGCAAATAGATACATATACTACTTACATAAGAATATAATGTTAGCGAACGAATTTATATAACATATACGGATATAACATTGAATAAATAAGAATAACATGAGAGGCCACGATGGTGCAGCGGCACAAGCGTGTGAGTGTAAACGTAACGGTTGTGGGTTCGATCCCACTGCGAAGAAGGCAAATAGTCCTTAAGGTGTCTATTACTATGGCCAGTAGAGAACCTCTTTTAGATTTATAATTTTTTATTCCTATTTCTTATCAATATAAATATTTTTTATTGAATTGGAAGTGTTTACACTAAAGAACGTACTCAGTCACGATTGTGAAAAATCTACAATAAAAACATTAGACGAAATTAAATAGTATATATTTATTTAACTTTTTTTTCAGCTTTACATAGTATCCCGTATACAGCAGCGTAGCCAATGGGAGCCTAGTGTTAAGATATTCCGCTCCTCACTTTCCATCGATTTTTGGAGGCATCGCGTGTTTAGTGGTGGATCTCGATGTCGCGTCTTTTGCCTCGACACCAGAGTGAAGAAATGAAAATATGGAATATTTAATTTCCTTGAGTAGGGATCGAACCCACAACCAATAGATTTTACAGTGACACTTTGTGCCTCTGCGTCACGACTGGCCTCACTGGCCTTCTTCTTTTTAAATCAAATGAAATGAGCTTCACGCTGTATCCCGCTCATAACATTTAAATTATACATATTTAATTTTTTTTCTCTCTCAGCGTTGAGTTCAGCCATTCAAGCGAAACATTTGCAAGTTGGGTGGTAAAGAGAGAACGGTGTACCTTATCATAACAGTATCAGAAAAGCATTTTTTTTGTTTCTCCATTATTTATTATATTATACAAATTAAGATTCGCTATCTATCTAATTACTAATATAATGTCTCAAAAATGGACGATTAGAATATGTTTACTTCACATTTAGCGAAAAATGCGTGAAGAAAAAAATTAACTTTTTTTAATGCTAAAAGATTAGATAAAAAATAACATATATCTATGTTTAATATTCACATATATTTAGTTTAAAATATTCAATGTTATCTATATTATCTCAATAAAAGTCGACAAATGTGTATAACGTTTTAAGAATGTTTTATTAGTAACTATTTAGGCTGTTGAAACTTAAAAAGAATTAAGGAAATATGTTAACCAATTAAATATATTTAAATTCTGTATCACTCATTTATTTTAATATCCTTTTTAATTTTTATGTGGTTAATGGAATTCATAGTTTGAAGTAGTTAAGTGAAAAAAAATCAAGAATCAGTATTCTATACATGTTCTTATAGTTAATATATTATCCATATATGGATAAGGATAGAATATATTATTTTTAAATTTTCCATTACTTTTCTTCCCTTTCTGTCCATTGAGATAAAATTTGTGTTTAAAATAAAGATATTATTTAAATTTATAGTATTAAATACCTATTGAATTGAAGTTGAAGACGTCAATTAATAAGCCAGTGATTATTTAACATTATATACTAAGTAACATATAACAAGAGGCTGTCGTGGCGCAGGGTTGTGGGTTCGATTCCCTCTCGGGGCAATGAATTATTATTTATTAATATTTTCATTTCTTCGCTCTGGCAACGAGGCAAAAGCCCACGTTGAGTTTCGCCACTCAACACGCCTTCAGAATTTGATGGAAAATCGGAAAAGGAGTATCTTAGCTAAATAAAATATATAATAACAAAAAAAATAAATCAATTTCACGCTGTATCCCGCACACAGCACGGTAGGCAGAGGGAACTAGTGTTAAGACACTCCGTTCCCCACTTTTCGCTGAATTCTGGAGGCATTGCGTGCTGAATGGCGGAACTCAACGCTGCGCTTTACCCTGACACTAGAGCGAAGAAACGGAAATATAAATTTAAATAAATATTTCTTTCCTCAAGTAGAGATCGAACGAACAACCAGTCGCGCTTACAGTCACACTCAAATATATAAAATCATGAATCAGTGTATATACGCATATTCTATTGATTTTGCTTCACGCCTCGAGTTACATAGTAAGAAAGAATTAGCACGGAAACTGATATCAAAACAACATACTGTTCCACATACTGTAACTCCGTAACTATGAGAAAACATGTCAATTGTTTTGCATTCAGATGTTGATATTCAAATCGTATTTTCCAATACGTATGGCTATTTCTTTTATTTTTGTTTCCATTTCCTTGTAGTGTAGCTTTAGCGCTAGCCGGAACCGTACCAAATAATTTGGTTTTGTATGAAATGCATGATCTAATAAGAATATTTGATAATATAGGTATTTTCAAAGGCATTTCCAAGTATAATATCATCATTATTTTGCTCCACGCTGTATCCCGCATATAGCAGGGTAGGTAGAAAAAACTTGGGAACATACTGTTAAGATACTTCCATTTCTCACTTTCGAAGAATTCTGGATTCATTGTATGATAAACGGCGGACTTCAACGCCGCGCTTTGCCTCGTAACCTGTGCTGGAGGAATTGAAAATTTTAAATACTTCATTACATTGAGTGGGAATCAAAACCACAACCAGTCGTTTTTACAGTCACACTTCGTGCCGCTGCGCTACGACGGGCCTCAATTAAACACATTTAAATGACTTAAATAGATTCTTCATTAAATATTTGCAATAAAAACCATTCCACGAACAACTCTTTATAGATTTCTTTATAACAACCATCTTATTATGTTTGCGGAACGGAGTCATCGACTTGTTGCTGGTCAGGTTCACTTGGCGAACCCTTTCTTCTATACGCTATTTCTTCACCCGTTAGCGTTCCGTACGATTGATTTTTATCATATTCCATAATATAACAATAAATTATTCAACATTTGTTGTTATTATCAATTTATTATTTATTTTTGGGTAGATAGAGGGAACCTGGGAACTTAATGTTTTGTTCTTTCAGCCAAACTGGCCGCAAAAAATATGTGCAGTTTTTTATTTTATTATATAAAACAAAAATAGATAGCTATGTTCAGAAGTTGTGGCGCTGGCACGGGATCAATTCCCACTCGAAGTAATTATATTATGTTAACGTTTTCCTTTCATTTCTTCGCCAACGCTCAACACGTAGTGCCTTCAAATTTCTACAGAAAGTGGGGAGCGGAGTGCTTTAACACTAGACTCAATCTGCCCATACTGTGCTGTATGCGGGATATAGCGTGAAGCTGAAAAGGTATATAATACTTTTAACAAACATCTTTAATATTCCTATTACTAAACACGCGTTGGACAGGTTTCTTAATGGCTTTAATATCAAGTTTTACTTGATACGGAACCAAATACTAAAATGGCGAGCTTTCCTATAATTAACTTTAATAATAGTTGGTGTGAACACACGCTACCTTTTTATATTTTATAAATTCTTCTATTGTGGTATAATATACATATATATTCAAAGTTAAAATATGTTTTAAAATATTTAAAATGAACCACTAGCTTTTCTGACACTAGTTAAGACACTGTAAAAATAATAATAATTAATTCCCCCGAATGAGGAGCGAACCCACAGCCATCGCATTTACGGTAAGACGCTGTACCAGTGAGCCACGAGGGTCTCTGATTGTTTTAATATTGATATTGAAATTGATATTGAAATTGTGTATTCGATTTGAACTGAAAATAATATTTATATAACAAAACATTTTTTTAGTTTTACATTGTATCCCGCACAAAGCTAGGGTAGGCAGAAGGAACCTGGGAACCTATTGATAAGATACTCCGTTCCCATTAAGACATTTCCGTTCGCCGCAGCGCTTTAGCGCAGAGTTCTCGATACATAGCGTCGTCAACGGTTGAGCGACGGAACTCAACGCCACGCTTTGCCTCGTTACTAGAGCGAAGAAATTTAAATATTAAATATTTCATTCCTCCAAGTGAGAATCGAAGATACGACAGTCACGTTTACAGTCACGTCATAAGCTCACCGGCCAAGTTGGCCTCAATTTTATTTAAATATTAAAACGGAATATTTAGATTTCCATACATTACTAAATATAATCTGCGATGACGGCTTATGGCAGAGCAACAGCATACGAAATTGCCTATAATATGAGATCGGCACCTACATAGTATCTATTCATTTACCTATATTCTCTTATTCTCAAGAAATGTGTGACAAATAATAACAATATAATGTCTTATTAAAAAGAAATAAAAAATTAAATCATCTTCACACTGTATCCCGAACACAGCAGCGTAGGCAGAGGGAACCAGAGAGATATTAAGACACTCCGTTCCCAACTTTCCGCCGAGTTCTGGAGGCATTGCGTGTTGAGTGGCGGAACTCAACGCCCCGTTTTGCCTCGATACCAGAGCGAAATAATGAAAATATAAAAGTAAATAAATATTTCATTTCCTCGAGTGGGCATCGAACCCACAACCAATCGGTTCTCACACACACAGTCACATTTTGTGTCCCTGCGCCACGACTGGCCTCAAATGTCTTGTTATCTCTATATATAATAAGACAGTAAAAATATTTTGTCTGTACATTTAGTAATTTTGACTGAAATGGATAGAGGGACACTTAAAAAGACTAATAGAAAGCAAAAAGATTTTTTTTGAATTTCTTGTCTGTCTGTCTGTCTGTCGACATATTGTTGTCCGCATTTTTCTCTGAAACTACTGAACCGATTTACTTGAAAATTTCACCAATTGCTTTGTTTTAACTCAATTTAGGTTCTA
>JAATLQ010035130.1:0-26902 GCA_013421005.1 Heliconius erato x Heliconius himera
CAAAATCGACGAAATTGGATAGAATATTGGATAGAATGTGCAAAATATTTGCTAGCAATAGGATAATATAGGTATGGAATTGGAACGAACTCACTTTGTCACTGTTGTACTGTCTTCTTGCCACCGGTATGTCTCGCCGCGAAATAGATAGGCCAAATTTTATCTCAATCTTCAGTTTTCCTTGTTAAAACTTGTAAGGACCAGTGTTGGGGTACTGGTGGTTTAATAAGTGGACTGTAATTAATATAGGCGTTTAATCCAGAAAAAATTAACAGAAATAAATTTTGTGTGCTTGCGACGCCCGATTAAAGGCAAGTGGTCGCTGACCGTTAGTGACAATTACGTCCGCGCATGCCCACAGCCAAACAACGCCATCCCGCGGCGTCAGTTCCAAACAGGGATCAATCATAGAATAAATCTAATATTATGAAAATAAAAATGTGGAGATCGAACCCACAACCAGTCGGTTGTACAGTCACACTTCGTACCGCTGCGCCGTGACTGGCCTCAAGTCTAGTCTACGTAAGACTTTTGAAAAACTAACGTAGCACTTGTCCTTTTTCTCAAGAAAGAAAAAAAAAATACAAGCTACTTTTTTATTATTCACAGATGATGAGACATTCGCGAAGTCTCCAATATTTATTAAGTTGTAGTCTAATTCCATTTCGTAGTCTTCATATGCACAGATTCCAGTATCTTCATTCTCTTCACAGTAAATTGTCACTTTGAACATATACGGGGCAGTTTTGAACTATCATCGAATTCAATGAAATTAAAAGGCTTATCAAACTTTTAAGTAACTTTATTAATAAACTTAACATTAGAAACGACGGAGATCAAATATCAGTACCATGTTAACTTAAAAAAATAATATACCTAGTTTAATATTGCGATTGTACTAGCACTAGTGTTAAATAACTTTAATATTATTAATAGACTTTAAAAAACGAACAAACAAAAAAGTAGCTTTGGCTTCCTAGAAGTAATGAACATTATGGGATCAATCATAGAATAAATCTAATATTATGAAAATAAAACAAAATATTTTTTAAATAAGTTTACTACCCTAATTTGAACTTAGAAAAATTAAATTTAACGGAAAACATGGATGTAGTATGTGACGTAACCAACAACTGAAATTGGGGGAAGTAGTCTACGTAAGAAATAAAAATCAGCTTCACGTTTTATACCTCACACAGCACGGTATGCAGAGGGAACCTAGTGTTAAGACACTCCGTTCCCCACTTTCTGCCGAATTCTGGAGGCATTGCGTGTTGAGTGGCAGAACTCAACTAAATAAATATATAATAAATTTAAGTAAATATTTCATCTCCTCGAGTGGAGATCGAACCCACAACCAGTCGGTTGTACAGTCACACTTCGTACCGCTGCGCCGTGACTGGCCTCAAGTCTAGTCTACGTAAGACTTTTGAAAAACTAACGTAGCACTTGTCCTTTTTCTCAAGAAAGAAAAAAAAAATACAAGCTACTTTTTTATTATTCACTGATGATGAGACATTCGCGAAGTCTCCAATATTTATTAAGTTGTAGTCTAATTCCATTTCGTAGTCTTCATATGCACAAATTCCAGTATCTTCATTCTCTTCACAGTAAATTGTCACTTCTTCTTCTGATTTCAAATGCATTTTTGAGTCACTTTCTTGTGAAGAAAAGTTAATTATAGTTTTGTTTTTCTTTCGCGGTATTTTTTACATATAATAATATTCAAAACTGCCCCCTTTATTTTGTTCAAAGCTGCCTCAGTGGTAATTAAAAAAATACAAACGTTTTTTTTTCAAGTAAATGTTTAAAAATTGTAGTGATTTCTAGTTTATTGCATGATATATGAAACATTCTAACTAAAAGAGGAAAAAATAAAACCATATACCTTGAATTGGATCCCTGCGATCCTTACGCGTTTATTTAAAAATACATAAAATTTTACTCAAAATCAAACACTCCTCATAACTCAACAACTGGTTCTCATATATCAGCGGTGACAAGTGACACGTGTGCAGATTAGTGCTGCCACTACTCAACAAAAATCTACCAAAATTTATTTTTAAAATAGCTCTGTTAACACATATTTTCAAAGGTGCCCCTGTTCAAAGCTACCCCCCTCTCCCCTATATAATAAGTAAAAGAGCTACTACTAATTCGTATTTGTGACTTTTGTGCGTACAAGCAATATTGTATGTTGTAAAAGACTATTGATGGAGTGTTATTATTAATTCGTCTTAAACTTTAATAACAATCACCAAATACTAACAATAGTGCGTATTACATGAAAAATATAAATGTAGTGGCATATGCATATAGCCTTAAATTTATGATTTTCTAATCTATAAATATTAGGTTTAATAAAATTTTATTTATCGCTGAAAATTATGTTTTTCTTTGAAAAGATACTTGTCGATACCGTTTCTTTTAACTATAGAGTTATACTTTTAACTATAGAGCACTA
This sequence comes from Heliconius erato x Heliconius himera, assembly GCA_013421005.1. Taxonomy (NCBI): domain Eukaryota; kingdom Metazoa; phylum Arthropoda; class Insecta; order Lepidoptera; family Nymphalidae; genus Heliconius; species Heliconius erato x Heliconius himera. The sequence goes on from JAATLQ010035130.1 coordinate 2,465, forward strand.
TCTACCCAGCATAGGCTGGGTAGATAGTGCCCAGCATAGGCTGGGTACCCACAATAACCCTCTGTCTACTAGGTAGAGCTACATTTAGGCTCCTTAAATATAAGCATATAATTGATTTCAATTAAAAATACCACATTAAATTTTACAATTCCATTCTCTAAAATTAACAAAAATATGTAGGATAATAGAAAATTTAGTGATATACACAAAATTTTCTATTGATATAACCTTACTTACTACACCAAAAAAAACATATTAGGTACCCTTTTATCCCTTATATCGTGTATCAGATAAATATTTAAAATTATTTTTAGAGAATCAAAATTTTACTTGAAAAGAGTTATAATTAAATTAAATTATATCGTAAGACATATTAAACGGGGGTCGCATTTAGTTAATCGCCAGTCACAAAAACTATAGAATTATAAATAAATCCGCTTCACGCTGTATCCCGCACACAGCAGAGTAGGCAGAGGGAACCTAGTGTCAAAGCACTCCGTTCCCCACTTTCTGCCAAATTCTGGAGGCATTGCGTGTTGAATGGCAGAACTCAACGCCGCGCTTTGCCTCGACACCAGAGCGAAGAAATGGAAATATAAATTTAAGTAAATATTTCATCTCCTCGAGTGGGGATCGAACCCCCAACCAGTCGGTTTTACAGTCACACTTTGTGCCGCTGCGCCACGACTGACCTCTAAACTACAGAAAGAACTACATAATATAAATAAATATATAATTGTAATCTTTTTCATTTTCACTGTCTTGCTCTCACAAAACACGGTGCGGCGTTGAGCTCCGTCACTGAACACGTCAACACGATATATCTCAACTTCTCTCCCAAAAGATAAATTTAGTCAGTCACAGCTTATCATCACTACTGCCAGAACTAATGTTTGATAAATATTCCTCTCATTTCGCCTGTATTTACATCGCAAATAAAATTTTCACGTTTTCGGTTAGCTTCATGATTACCAAGCAGTGCATGCATAATTAATCGGTTCACTGATTATCATATAATTGTCTAGTGTTTTAACATCGAAAAGTAATATAGTAATTGCTATATGAGGTTTTGTTTAGTAAAAATAAAAGGGAATCTTTGTTTGTTCCTGATGCTGCTTCACGCTTTATCTTGCTTAGCGTGATAGCTAGAGGTAAAAAAGTGTTAAGAGACTCAGTTTTCAGTCCGAAGTCGAATCTTGATGTAACGGAACTCAACGCCGCGCTTTGCCTTGACAGAGCGTGAACATTAATATAATTAATTCCCCCGATTGGGAATCGAACCCACAATCATAACGTTTACAATCAGACGCTGTCCCACCACGCCAACCACCTATTCGTAGCATTAAACCTAAAATTTATATAAAGGAAATATAATTTTCTTACATTTTCTAACAAGAATCAATTTAATTTCAGTACCAGAGACCAGATTCGATATGATCCAAGACCGGCTTAGTGACGGTTATTTGAACATCATCTGCTCCGTTGAAGGCGTATTTCCGAGGCCAGAACTAGTCATATTAGTAGGAAATAGGTATGTAGTACAAGCTTGAATTATGCACAAAATTTATAATTATAAATCAAAATGAAATCAGCTTCACGCTGTATCCCGCACACAGCAGGGTAGGCAGAGAGAACCTAGTGTTAAGATACTACGTTCCCCACTTTCTACCGAATTCTGGAGGCATTGCATGTTGAGTGGCAGAACTCAACGCCGCTCTTAACCTCGACACTAGAGCGAAGAAATGGAAATATAAATTTAAGTAAATATTTCATCTCCTCCAGTGGGGATCAAACCCACAACCAGTCGGTTTTACAGTCACACTTCGTGCCACGACTAGCCTCAATTAAATTTATAATTATAGTTTAATAATATAAAAATATACCCAAGAAATACGTAGATATTCATTTCTCAAAAACTACTAAACCTATTTTAATTAAACTTAGACGGAAACCTAACTTAAATAATAATTTATTTCATTTAAAAATAATAATTTTGATATGACTTTTAGTTTTACAAATTGTGTTGATAAAGAAAGTTGATACAAATCTGTTTAAAATTCACATTTTACATATTAAATTATCAAAAAACAAAGTATAATAAAGTAAATATAAAACATAATCGTTAATAAACACCAAAAAATTAATAAACCGCAAGTAAATTTAATCAATTGTTACACGAAGTAATTAAAACTCACCCACACTTACTACGTAATTAACATACGATATATAATATCAGGATCGCGACGAGATATTTATAATGAGTTAAGCTACATTTGTGGGGTGACCATGAGTTTATAAAATTATAATAATAAATTATATAGAAAATTTAATTATTAAAATACTTATTTAGAAAACGTATAAAAATTTGAACGCAGCGGGACTCGAACCCGCGCCTCCTGGAAACCGACCAGGTCCTGGTCCTGGAAACCTGGTCGGTTTCGAGTTTTTTTGTGTTTTCTGGTTCGAGTCCCGCTGCGTTCAAATTTTTATACGTTTTCTAAATAAATATTTTTCTTTCCTAAGTATGGAATAACACTTTAAAAATGTTTAAAAAAAAAATAATTATTATAAATAATAATTATTGTTAATAGCAAAATTAAAAAAAAGTTATTTCATTTATAAAATTAAAAAAAAATGGCACAAGCTTGTGCCACGATAAACGCGATGGTTGTGGGTTCGATTCCTACTCGGAAGTATATTCATACTCTATGTGCAATGCCTCGAGAGTTTGACGGAAAGTGAAGAATGGAGCGTCTTAATATTGTAAGTTTGAATTTGTTCAGAATGTTTCGTGATAGATTCGTTCGTCCGACAGATAATATTTATATATTTTTTTATATGTAGATAATGATTTTTATATTAGACTGGAGGAAAATTTATAAAGTATTGACATGATATTAAATTCTCGTATTAAGCAATAAAAATTTTTTGGAACAATATGAAAACACGAACAACGAGAGATAAAAAATGTGTAATTTTAAAGTGATAACATGCCATTGTTCCTACAGTAGTACTGTTTTGCTTACTTTATCAAAAACAATGTTTTAGTCAGTTATGTAGAAAAGCTGCTATTTTTTTATTACTTTTATTATTTTAGCACATCATATAGCGTTCAAGGCTCCCAGTAAAAAATAAATTCAATAATAAAAGAATAATGACAAGCTTTCGCCCTCTTATCTTGCGACATCAGTTTATTTTTATAAATAAAAAGGCACCGTTTCTTTCATCCACCTTTTAAAGTCAAATAAGAATATTTAAATAAGCAAGTCTCCTCTACTGATAATATTTCATTTTATGAATAATTTTTAGTTCGTTTGATATTTTAGAAATTATTTATTTATATAAGGCCGAAAATGTAAATTTATGATAAGAATTTGTTTTAATTACGTGTTAGAATTTAGCGCCGCGCTTTATCTTGTTACCTTTACTTTACTTATTAGAGGCGAATGAAAATAATTCATTCTTCTGAGTCGGAATCGAACCCACCATCATGTTTACTGTTACATGCTATGCCAAAGACAATATATATGTATATCATTGCCAACTTTAACATCATTTCGCTATTAATATATAATCAGAACGAAGAAAGAACGTACAAATACAAGTACAATATTCATAATTTAATATCATGGCTACACTATTACCTGAGGTCATTTCGTGCAAAATGAACAACATATCACTTTGTTTAACAGATTTCCAATTACCAGATCGCAAATTTTAAACATTTCCTCGATTTTTTTATAAATAAATATAATGTGACATAAAATATGTTACTTTTTATAAAGAATTTCATTTGCATTAAAATAAAAATATAGTCGATTGTCATTTATAAAGTGGTTAAGTGTATAAAATAAAAAATAATATTGAGAAAGCTACATTGTAAATCCTCATTAATTTTGCATATTCATCTGAATAGATATATTTTTAAGTGACTCCTGTAAGAAAAGGAGGTTATCAATTCGACTGAATTTTTTTATGTTTGTTACCTCAGAACTTTTGACTGGATGAGCCGATTTTGATGAATCTGTTTTATTTGAAAGCGAGTGCCCATTTCTAACAATGATATCTGTAAGAAAAATCATCAAAAATCACAAAAATTAAAGAAAGATTTTATAATTTTGGTAGTCGGTCCCAAGTAAACCAAACAGGCTTAGTAATTTCGTATTGTATTAAGGTTATTGTAGAATTAGATTGACACTTGACAATTAAAAATTAAAATTGCCAAAAATAAACAATAATAATATAACGAATCATATCACTTAAAATACGATATATATAATTTGAAATATAAAAATAAAATGTAAAAAAGCACGTTATAATAAATGTATGCCGATTTAAAGATAATAAATCAACAATAATTACACCCCAGACACCTATATTGAAGCTATGACGTTTGCCCTAGAGGACGAGGCGGCCAATTTATGTACATTTTTGTTCATTATAAAAACAAATTTTGCTAATTAGGTACCTATATTAATATTACTACATAAAACTGAAACGAAACGATCCGTTCTCCAATTTAAGCCCAAAATCGTGATATTAGCGTTGAGTGGTGGAACTTAACACCGCTCTTAAGTATTACAGAGTGGGAAAAAAAAATTGAAATATTCCTAAATTGGAAATCGAACCACAACGACTGTAAAAAAATTACAATTGAACTCTGTCCCACTGCTATGCGATAATCAATTTATTTTATGATTTTATTAAAATTTTATAAAAACCACTAAACATATAACATAAAATATACATCTTTACCACACTTATATAAAATCCTAATATGACTTTCAGTATTGTTTTATCTCGTTCTATATTCATCTATTCTAACAATCCGCTGGTAGACTTTGGAAAACTTCACGCGGCGTCCCAAATCGGTCCTCGAGTACTACTGAGCGCTCACTTGAATGTTCCTTTTTGTGAAATATACGTAATTTATTCTCGTTTTTGCAACACTTAAATATTTCGTTTTAATTTTTTTTTAATTAAAATTTTGGCGTCACATTTATAGTTTCTGTTCTTCTATATTATTATATTCTATATTATGTCTTTCTTGTTTTCTTTCTTGTTTATTAATAATAACAGAAGTAATAATTATCTCATAAACAACTACATTAAATACGGTAAAAACTATTGAAAACTATGTAATAATTATAAAATAAAATAATAAACTGCCATTTAATCTATTTTATTTGCAAGCACAATTTTGTAAATATACATATATAACGTGTACTCCAATTTCCCGTATATCAAAACCTATCAAATCGTTTGGGCCAATAAAATGGACGTAAATTCATACACTCGAAAAGCGTCACCCTCCTGTTGACCCATTTGGTCCATATATAAATTATTATTAAACAGCAATTAAAATAGTAATATTGGTTCGTATGTTTCCAATACCTTGGAGTTCCCAACTAAATAATTCGGATATTTCTCAGGAGTTTGCTAACAACCCAGCCATCTGCACACGGTGCATTCACGGCACCAGATTTAGTTTGTCCCATAGGTATTTAGATATCATTTGTAATAGATGTAAAAATAGAATGTGTATGAGAGAACGTTGTAGAAATGATAATAATGTTATTGGTTAGATTTCTATATTGTCGATTATTACGGAAAGGAGAATGAAACTTTTGGGCCTACACGTAAAGAATTGAGATGTGATCTAAAAAATTACAATTTTTGTTTTATTTTTAGAATAGCAAATAATAAATTAATTGACATTCTGGAAGTGGAGAAAAATTAAAAAAAATAAGATTTAGATCCTTAATCGATTAAAATCAATCATATTTTAAATCAGAATGTGACAGATGATTGACAATCACACCTTATCTAATGATTTTTTGCATTTTTGCTTCTGTTTGTCATCGCAAAATCCGGCCATTAAATAAAAAACATAAAAAAAAAACATTTGCTTCTGTCATTACGTTCGTGTCATAACGCATCGGCGTTTTGAATGTTTTCCCGTTTGTTTGATATTTTCAACGACTACTGTTTTGTTTTTCTCGGATTTTGACTCTGCCTACTTTGTACGACTCTCGCTTCCCCACTGGACTCTGAAATCTTTTGGATCTTACGACCGCCACGCTATGGATATGAATCGCTGTGTGAATTGTGGGATAGCCAATGGACACTGCAATACCCTAGTCCGACGACCTTTAGACGATGAAAACCACCACAACCTGGTTACTTAGAGCTGTGATATAATCCCGACATATAAGCAGGAAAATATATTTCTGTTACATTTTAGTTGACAGCTTTCGTAGAGGAAGGGAAGGTATTGCTATGAAATACTGCAATTGTATTGTAGGAAGACGAATGGTAGGCTGCTGTGCTCATGTTATGAGTATTATATAGTACCTTAGTTGGGCTAGGTACCAAAATAATTTAGTTCCACCTGCACACTTCTTAGATGGCATTTTAATAATAGATAATAGAAGAAAAATAAAATATTCATTAAAATGTGTTTTATTTATAAATAATAAACATTAATGCTTAAACAACTCAGTAATCATATATTTTATAGAAGTTGATATTCAAGAAATTGTGCTGCGAACTTAACCTCACTTTTATCAAATCTCTAATAACTCAGCTCTCAGATTGCCAAAATTTATATAGATTTCAGGAAGAGAATGATGTACCTAAATCTATTAAATCATACCATTTTCATATCTTTACATTCTGGGCCCAAAAATGTATGGAATAGTTTCAGTCTCCTTTACTATTTATTACTTTCATAAAATTAAAATTTCATATCGTCGGTTATTTCTTAAGAACTGTTGTAATTTTTAATTATAATCCTATTTAAAGTAATCCTTTTACTACTTTTACCACTGCTCAATATCCAAAATCTCGAATTGAGAAGGATAAAGAAGAACTAGAAAAACGATAACTAGGCTCTCTGCTGCTTACTTTGCTAATTGCGGGAATAAATACAAAACTAAAACAAAATTAATTAATTTGTATAACTAAGTTTTAAATAATCAATTTAACTGGCTAAATTTTCGTTCCTTATAACTGATTTAACACGTTTTTAACATTTTTTGAATATTTGACAAAACTCCCAGGAATAAAAATTTAAGATAAAAAAAAAAAATCATTTTTTAATAAGTAGTTTTCTTAATAAGTATGATGTAACACGATTTTATTAAATCTACTTATAATTATTGAATAAAATAAAAAAAACTAAATTTAACCTACTACTAATGATTGCATCATTATGACTATTACCATCCATTTATACCATTGAGCTAGGCTGATGAAGCCAGGATCTGAACAGTGCAAATTCTTCCGAGGTACTAAGTAAACCACTAGCTCAGTTAATTTAAACTAGTAGAATTTAAATCTTCAAACATTCTATATCACTTGATGTAGGACAGTATTTTTTCGATTTTTTTAAACTATGTATTTTTATGTAAAAAAGATCATCTTTAAAACCTTTTATTAATTTTGTTTCAGAGTAATCGAGGCGAAATCTTCATTGAGAATAGTAGACGGCACTTACACAGCACTTACAAGCTCGGTGGTGGCGATTGAGAATCTCCCGCCCACTGTTGAAGTGTTGTGTGACATGCAAGTTCCACTAGCCAATTACTATAGTAGAAAACGAGGTATATTTTATAGAGGTAAGATTAAAAATGAGTGTTTGCTTTCAAATTTTTATTGATAAAATCTTTAAATCTGTATTAACAGCCTATTCAGAGCTGTGTCTTATTGAAGACAACTTGAGATATGGATTTTTTCCTGATTAGTTTTAAATTACATTGCATAGTCAAACATGACTGTAAAAAGCGATAGTGGGGGTTCGATTCCTTCTAAGAGGAAGGAATTATTTTATTTTTCTCGCTCTGGTAACAGGACAAATAGTACCGTTGAGTTCCGCAACTCAACACGTAATGTCTTGAAAATTGGGTAACTAAACAATCTTTTTTTTTGCTCTTAACACTAGGTTCTCTCCGTTTACCCTCCATACTCAGGATACCGTGTAAAGCTGTAAAACAACCATTAACTTCAATAGTAAAGTAACATACTAGGCAAAAACAAAAAATCTCTTAAAATAAAACTGTACAGTATTTTTGTTTCGATTCCTGTAAATTTAAAATACAATGTATTTCAAAATAAAAAAGCTTCCAACTGGCAATTCGATAAAAACAATAGTTTAGCCAAATAAAAACATGTCTCTTTAACTGGTGCATGCTTAATGAATGGACGGGTGTGTACGCTGAAATACCGTAATCGCTAGCGTTCGCGTAAATTATTCATATTAACATTTATCTACTCGAACGAATTACGCTTGTACTGTATTGGGAATAGTGTTTTTTTCGTTTGCGTTTATTGTTACAGTAATAATAAATGGATCAGTTTTTATGGAATATAAACTTACTGTAGGAAAAAAATGGAATACCGTTGTTGTACGTTAACGTAAATTTAAAGATAACTTTTTTTTCTAAACTTGGATTGATAGGTAAAATCATAGCATCCTTGACATCAATTGTTTTGTTTATTTTCAAAGCTTCACGCGTTATCCCGCACTAAGTAAGACAGGGAAACCTAACCTTTGGGAACCTTATATTAAGACACTTCGTTCTCATTAAGACACTTTTGTTTCTGTTTCCCATTTGGGGCACAGATTCTTCTGTTTTTCCGTTATTTTACGCCATTTCGATCATCCAAGCTTTTTTTATTGTTTTATTTTTTAAGTAATTTAGAGGTTTGTATGTATGTATGAAGTGAAGAATAATCGATCACTTATTTCTTAGTGGTCGACGTATTTTCAAAAACAATAAATCATCTGAGACTATATTTAGCACAATCGATTCAGTAAACTGACTGTACAATCAACAGTCGGTATTGTATAAACACTTCTAATGTATAACAATTATTGGTAAGCCGACTAAATAAATAAATAAATAAAGTAATAGAGGCCTTCGTGGCGTAGGCACAACATGTCGGTGCTTCGATTCCCTCTAGGGAAATGAAATATTTTCATTTCCTCACTTTAGTAACAGGACGAAGCGCAGCGTTGAGTTCCGCCAGTTAATGACCCAATACGTAATACCTCGAAAAATCAGCATAAAGAGACAAACGAACGAACTGTTCTAATGGGAACGGAGTCACTTACCTCTAGTATTTTAGAAGCCCTCTGCATATTCTGCTATTTGTGGGAAGCTAAAAAAACATGTCAGTTTGTAACGCAGCAGTTTATCTTAATTAGTATATATAACTAATTTTTAAATGTTATAATATTTAATTTTATTAGTTAAAACAACGGTTTCTTTTTTTATTTTCAGATCCGACCCCAACTACTGCAAGCACTTCTTCATATTCTACAGGAAATAATGGTAATTGTTTTAATAAAATGTTGTTTTGATTATACTCTAACATTTTTTTATCAGCTTCACGCTGTATCCCGCACACAGCAGGGTAGGCAGAGGGAACCTAGTGTTAAGACACTCCGTTCCCCACTTTCTGCCGAATTCTGCAGGCATTGCGTGTTGAGTGGCAGAACGCCGCGCTTAACCTCGACACCAGAGCGAAGAAATGGAAATATAAATTTAAGTAAATATTTCATCTCCTCGAGTGGGGATCGGACCCACAACCAGTCGGTTTTACAGTCACACCTCGTGCCGCTGCACCACGACTGGCCTAATGCCTAACATAACAGAATTATTAACGTCTAATTTATTGGCATATATTTTAATATAAATAGCTCTCGTAAATTGGATATAATCCTTAAATTTGTATTGAATTAGATTGTTAAATTAATTTTTATATATTTTTGTTTCAGGAAATCCGAAGACCAGGGCACCCGTGTTATATTGGCTTGTATTATTATATTTTTACAGCTATAATGTATTGTAACAGTATGTACCTTGGGAATAAGTTAAAAATAAATAAATAAATTAAATAAAATATGCATGGCAATATACATAAATAAACTAAACTACCTTCACGCTTTATCCGCAGCGAGGTAGTCAGAGAGAACGGAGCGCAAAACGCTACGGTCTCTACAAACCTCTTTCGCCTCGTCCACTGTCATCAACCTCTTCATACATGCCATCCGGGGGGTCCTCATGCTTTTTACGTGACCTTCGTCCAGTATCTTTGAAACTATGTTTTCGAAAGTCAACCGAGGTCTCCCCCTATCTCTCTTACCACTCACTTTTCTATCATAAATCTTGTTTGCCATTCTTTCATCATTCATTCGTTCGACGTGCCCAAACCAGCTGAGCACGTTCTTCTTCATTCTCACCGTGACATCCTCGCTAGTACCTACCATTCTGTGTACCTCTTCATTGCGGATTCGATCAGCTAAGCTGACTCCGCATATCCTACGAAGAGATCGCATCTCCACGGCATTCATCTTTCTTTCATTCTTCTTAATTAAATAATATAGTTAATTATGAATAGCAAAATCTATATATTATATATAGTGGGTAGTGATGGTTGGAAGGCAGCGGTCGAGTCGAACTCTTAAGTACTACGGTACAAATAAATATGATGTACGTTAAGACTCGTACCAAATATATAATGCTCGATCTTTAAAGATCAAATTATGATATTGGATGTTGCTTGACCCGCGCCTGGTCGGTTTCCAGGAGGCGCGGGTTTTAGTCCCGCTGCGTTCAAATTTTTATATGTTTTCTAAGTAAAAAAATCACCTTCACGCTGTATCCCGCACACAGCATAGGGTAGGCTGAGGGCACCTAGTGTTAAGACACTCCGTTCCCCACTTTCTGCCGAATTCTGGAGGCATTGCGTATTGAGTGGCAGAGCCCAACGCCGCGCTTAGCCTCGACACCAGAGCGAAGAAATGGAAATATAAATTTAAGTAAATATTTCATCTCCTCGAGTGGGGATGGAACCAGTCGGGTTTACAGTCACACTTCGTGTCGCTGCGCTACGACTCGCCTGGTTTACTAAATAAGTATTTATATTTGATTTGTTAACTTGAAATGAAGAATAAATATCATAATTATAATTATTATTGTAACAATACGAGTGTATAGTGTATTTTTATACCAATGTTTAACCAATAAATAAATGTGTGATACATACCTTTTAAGTAATTATATTCTTAAATCCAAAGTCGGAATTTATGGGTTATACTACAAATAATGACTGAAAATAAACGTTATATTGATTGTAAATTTTTTGAACTGTTAATAACTGAATAAGACTAATATTATAATTTATTTATAGAAAATATTTACAAGCACAAAATTTTAACGTAACGTGATTCGAACCCGTGACTTGTGGAAACCGTCCAAGCTTCAGAGCAAAATTAAGCTGTAATTGCGTTATTAGAACGCATATATTTTGTTATTTACAACATTTGTATGTATATATATAAAATAAGTTGTTAAATTATATAATAGTTACCTTAGAAAACAAAGACGAATGTAAATAAAAAATATTATAATAAACGCTAGTCGTCAATAAATATTATGAAGATTAATTTGTGTTTTTATTTTGTCCTTAATGACTTACCTAAGAAATTGAACATTAAATTTTCTCTTTTTGTGTATATTTTGTATAAGAAATAAACAGCTAAATATTTTTATTCCACGTAACAGGGCAGGCTAGTGAAGAGAACCTAGTATTAAGATATTCTTCGTTTTTCACTTTCTGCCCCATCCGAGCTATGTTTATAAAAGCAAGGAAATTAAAATATATTGAACGTAATTAATTCCACGGAGTGGAGTTTTGAAATATTATTTCGAATAAGTACTATAAATTTTGATTACTGGGAGATTACGGATGAAGAAAACTTAATAAAAATTATATGAAACGGGACTCAAACCAGTGCCTCTTGGTTACTATCCAAGTGCTCGTTTCCGATTAACCCACAAATTCTTATTCAGCTACATCTAAATTCTTAACATCATTTCTAATGCGGTGCTGAATTTAGGCAAAAAGTGGGGATCGGAACTGTCTCAACACTAGGTTCCCAGGTTTCCTCTGCCTACCCTTCTATGTGCGGAATACAGCGTACACCTAAAACAAGAAAAAAACAAGATTGCTTTATAAAGCATGCGAGGTTCCCTCTGCCTACCCTGCTGTGTGCGTGATACAGCGTGAAGCAAAAAAAAAAGAATCTACATAAACTTAAAAAGTGCTCAAGCAAAATTGTCAAGTTAAACACCTTCTATGTTGAAATAAGTTAAAAAGTCAGAGCAGAACAGCAGTGCTCCATAACTATTATATCTCAAACAATAACTACATTCCAATAGTACCGACAGTTTTTTATTTGATACACAAATTCAGAAACCGAAACGGTAACGCCTGATTGAAACAAATATTTGGTTAGAATTTAACTTGTTTTAATAAAAGCTGGTGAAATTTCATTTCAATAGTTTGGCAAGAGGTAAAAAATCATAGGAACATTTTACAAAGCGATCGTGTTGATACAAACTGTTATATGTACGAGTATATCGAAAATATGAATGTTCATATAAACTAATATTATATATAAATGTGAATGTTTGTAAGGATGAATGTTTGTTTCATTTTCACGCAATAACTGCTGAACGAATTTAAATGTAATTAGAATAATAATGTAGCTTATATCAGAATAACATATAGGCTACAATATATGTAATTATATAGTTAATTATAAGATAAAACCGGGCGTATGTTTATAGTAATATGTTTGTAATGTGCTCTACTAACGTAACGGTTTTAAGTTCAGATACACCTGGAAGGACGATTCAAGACATTTTTATTAAGTTTCTAAACTCAATGTCGCAACTTAGTTTTACCAGAGCGAGATATTGAAAATAACTAAGTCTTCCGAGTCGGAATCGATCCCTCAACAATTACAGTTAGATTTAACTAATATTTTCGTTTTCCCTCATATATGTAGATAAAACATAATTTTGGCTTACGCCACCTAGCACGCTTAACATGATTGGAAAATAAAAATATTAAACTATTCACTGCCCCGAATAAAAATCGAACCTACAAATGTCGCGCTTACAGTTGCCCGCTGGACAACAGGCGCCACGACGGCCTTAAAACCGAAATCATGTATCTATTAATTTGTATTTACAAGTAAGCTTCTGCATTTTAAATTCTCTAGGTATAATCATAATTCGTACTCAGAATTTGAGGCCAGTCGTGGCGCAGGGGCACATAGTGTGACTGTAAAACCGAATGGTTGTAGGTTCGATCCCACTCGAGGAGATGAAATATTTATTTAAATTTATATTTACCTTTCTTCGTTCTAGTGTCGAGGCAAAGCGCGGTGTTGAGTTTTGCCACTCTACACGCAATGCCTCCAAAATTCGGCAGAAAGTGGAGAAAAAAGTGTCGTAACACTAGGTTCCGTCTGCCTACCCTGCTGTGTGCGAGATACAGCGTGATTAAAAAAAAATTGTACTCATCTTAATTTGGATCAGTGTCCACAGGCGCAATTCGTTATATTCGATATTCACCGATGACACATATTATGGAGGATCCATAGTTAGTGTCACAGTCATGGTCAAGTCATGTCACGCGTCATTATACAGCTTATAACTAAAATGTTGTGTTTGCTAAACTTCCAGCACAGCAACTTATAATTATTTAACAGTTTTTTTTTATATTTTAATCACTTGTCAAACAAATGTCTTAATCAGCTTTCTTTCCTAAAGTATCCAGACGACAATGTACATGAATATACAGGCAAAAAAGTTTTTATGCTTCAAACAGAAAAACATACACAGTCAAAATAATACAACTAGGGAAAGACGAATTACAAAAAAAAACATTTTTTCACTTAAATTAAACGAAATTTACAAAACTAATACAGCTCCGATATAGAATATGTAAAAGTCCACAGAAATTACAATGATATGTACTAGTATTTTTTCAAACGTGCAATCCAATCGTGGCATCACACTCGTGTGAATGGGGATCTAGAGCGCACCTGCGCTGGGAACTGATGGCCGCAGTTCAATTCTGAAAACGCATATGAGGATTTTTGCAAAGTAATTAAATCAAACAGTGTTTTATGTATTTCTCCATTTGGCCGTTATTTGGTGATGGTTGTTTGGTGTATGAATGTATGTATGAGTTTTGTGAATGTATATTTTTGTGGTTTTAGCTTTATGAACGTCAGAATGTTACTGACATGGTGTATGCACATTTACAATACATAGTATATTTACTCCTCCTTTGAGAATATCTTTACAGAAATTTCAATTTTATAATCTAAAAATAAGGAAGGAAAAAATATGAATCAGCTGTATACAAACAGCCAATCCAATATAAAAGGAAGGATAATTGCAAAACGTCTCATCTCATCGGGGCTTAGAAAAATATATTTTCATACTAATTCCTTGGTAGGAATGGGGCATCGAAGGCACATTATGGAGGCTTAGGATCGTCTACCGCGAATAAATTTCCCTTGAGAGACGTATTTTACATCGTCGGGACAGTCGAGATGCCATACCGACTGAAATATTATGGTTTACCAGGTTTTTATGACGAAATGACATGGATCTAAGATGCTATTACGATTTCTGGTGTCATTTTGGAATTGATCTCAATGCTCTAAAATGGTCGGTTTCGGTGTAAATTACTCTGGACAGCGGGTGATTGGACAGATTCAATTCCGTGAGGAAGAGTATTTGTTTTTATGATAAGTTAAATAAAATGATAGTCTTAGTATCGTAAAGTTGAGAACAAAGTGTGCTAGAAAATGATGAACTATGTTACTAAATATACGAAAAGCAATATCAAAAGCTGCTGCTTATAAAATATGATAAAGAGAATACGAAATTTCAACCGTTTTTGAAATAGTCAGTTTAAAATGGTATGAATTGAAATTAATAATGTAGCAAGGTCGACTAATGGTTGATCCCAAATTAATGTTGATAGAGTAATAATTCGCAACAAAGTTTTAATGTATTTTGTTCGACCATATTTCACTTTACACTAACCATTTGTTATTAAAATTGGTAAACGGCTTCTAATGATAATGAGTGTGTAATACATATGTATGTATGATAATATAATTTGTTATATTGTCCCTTTTAATTGTTAATCCGAAATATTAATTTGAGGTTATATTGATTTACTGGTTATGAAGTGGAGTACTTTATTTTTTAAATTAAAAATTATGATAGTTTTCGGTTCCATTAACAAGTTAAAAAGAATGCCATGTCGCAGTGTAAATTCAGCTGCCATTAGTCATATTGACTGCAAATGCGATGGTTGTAAGTTCAATTTCCACTCGGAGGATTAACATAAAACATAAATTAATTATTTCCGCGCTCTGATATGATAAAGCATCGCGTTGATATGCGCGAAAAACTTCTAATTTATTTATTTAAATTTGTGTATATAAGTAAATATACTTTAAGCCTGCGACTAAAATAAGTGAAATAAGTGTAGATGATACACAAGTGTCCGAGGTCACTCTTACTGAACGCACGAGTATAGTAGGTTACATTAAAACGATTAATGTAGTAGTACCAAAATATGTCAGTTAGTGTGTTTGTCTGTGCATTTGTACACGTTAATGACGCGGAAAATGGCTAAACAAATGTAAGTGCAGCTTACACGATTTTATTTTACCAGAGTTCCCTTAACATTTAGTTTTATTTAAGTCAGTTCATAAATTAAAAAAAACTTGTCAATATAAGATACTGTATATTGTCATATACACATGACAATATTGTTTAAAAAATCAGTGTTTAATTGAATTGGCTGAAATTGATTTTTTTTTCAGCTTCACGCTGTATACTACATATATGCAATTTTGTTTTGTAAAAAATCCTTTATATCCTCCTTTGGCTAAAAAAAAGTTTAAGCGAGCCAAGCCGCGTTTTAGTCTCTAATATACTAAAAAATATATACGAGTATAGTATATACGATATGTGTATTATTACGAGATTGTTGAGTAACTTCGTACAAAAATATCAAGAAGAATTTCGACTTTTCTTATTGAATATAAACGTGACCTTACAAGAGCCGTAAGCTAAATTAGTGTCACTCTAATTGGATCCAAGGTACAAACATATGGCGGCCAATAAATGGAAACTAGTGAAGCCGTGCGTACCTTTATAAGGACATGACTACAATTTATATCAATTCTATTTCTAAAATTTACTAGAATTAATTAGAATTTACTGTTATGATTTAATAGTTAACTTTAAAATTGATTTATGGCGTGTCTCATTTGTTATTTTCTAAGTCTAAATAAATGAGAGCTTCTACAACATATACATTAATTTCCTGGACTTAAATTTCGATTTCGATTAACCTATAGCGTTTACACGCTTGTACCGTTGCGCCACGCCTGGCCTTAATTTTGATATAAATTAAATAAAACCAGTGCTAAGAAATACATCTGCACCACCCTTTTTTTTCGGGATCTTTACTTTATGGGTGGTGTAACTTAACGCCGCGCTTTGTCTTTTTACAAGAACAAGGAATTGCATTAATATTTCCCTTTCTTCACTCTGATGGCGAGGCAAAGCGCGGCTTTAAGTTCCGCCACTTAACATGTAATGCTTAAAGAATTCGGCAACTTAAGTGGAGAACGGAGTGTCTTAACATTAGTATCCCTCTGCCTACCCCGCTGTGTGCGGGATACATAGTGAAGCGGATTTAAGTAATTGAAAATTCCTTATTCTCTTAAGTTGGAATTAAATCCACATCTGAGGTGTTTTGTCACGTCGCTGTAGAATTTAAAAGTTTAATGAAAACAGTATCATGTATTAACATAATTATCATTATTTAGAGAGTTTAAATAAAAGATAAAATTGAACACAAGTTAAATAATAGACTTTAAACTTAGTTCGTTACGATGATGAAACTCGACACTCGACTCGATACCCCCAAACTTTTAAGTAATTTATACGATAATAACTTTGAAATAAGTGTTTTTGGGTTTAATAAAATCGATATTTTGTTAACGATACCATATTGAGTTATCGATATAGCAGAGGAAGTCTGGTGTTAAAACATTTTGTTCTCCGGTCTCCGTCCAGTGTTTGACATGCTTGTTGTTTGGCAACTCATCACTGCATTTTATTGAAGCATACTATATTAGTGGCCGTGGTGGCTCAGTTAGTGTAATAGTTGTGGGTTTGATTCTTACTCAGAGAACGATTATATTAAAAAAAAAATATTTTTTTTTACTCAACGTCTTAAAAAACAAGCGAAAAGATTTCATTACCTACTCCGGCTTAGCATACTAATAGATGAATGAATATAAAATTTATATTTCAATCCAACCTTAAATTATTTGTTGTGACAAATTTTACATTTGGAAGAATTTATATATAAATAACAAATTCTTGTACTCGAAGGAGTACACTTCATATGACGTAATTTTGTTCATGCAAATCTTTTAAAGTATCTTCAAACTTATAACTAGTACTAACAATAAAGTTAAGAAGTTACCCTCAATATTGATTTTTTTCAGTTTTACGCTGTATCCCATAAGTAGCAGGGTAGATGGATGGAATCTGGGAACCTAGTGTTAAGATACTCCGTTCCCATTTAAATACTTCCGTTTCCTGCTTTCCGTTGAATTCTGGAGATATTGTGTGTTGAGTATTATTGATTATTACTCCCGATATTAACAATATATTTAAAATATTAAATTTAAATTAAAAATTAAACTCTTGAAATACCAAATCCATATCAATTTCAAAAAATGACCTGTAGACCATAAAACCTTAGTACACCTATATTGCTATCTAAATTGAGACTTGAAAAACCTTAACTTAGTGAAATAATAAATTAACCAATCATACACAATGATGTTTGATGGATCTAGCGATTTCTAAGTCATTAAAAAATTGTAAGAGGTCTGGTACACCCATAAGTTTGATTTATTATATCTGGTTACTGTACTCATATATTTTTTGAAAATAAATTTTCATTTAATTTCATTCATTCATTCATTTTAGTTCAGTTCATTTCAAGCTATTTTTTAACTACAGGCAGTCCTCGACTTACGTCGTTTCGACTTACGTCGTTTCGAGTTACGTCGAACAATGTTTTGACACTGTTCCTCAAACATACGTCAAATGTTTCGACTTCCGGCAAAGGAGAATTCACTTGTCGCGAAGTCAATGTCTGAGGGGCCGGCGGGGCGCAGTGTCGACGAGCGGGGTAATCCCACACTAAATCACACTCGCTAACTAAACAAAATCAGCGGCATCTGCGGGGATTGCCTGGTCGCCGACACGGCGCCCGCCGTTTTGTTTAGTTAATTCAGGGATAACGAACAATCAAGACTTAATACATTAGTTTTTTTTTAATCTAACTATGCCACCTAAACAAGACAATAATAGTGAAGTGAAGAAGAGAGTAAGAAAGACAATTACAATGGAGGTCAAATCTAAAATTATAAAACTTAAAGATCGCGGTTGTTCGACTTCATCTATTGGACGAGAACTTAATTTATCACTTTTTATGACATTTAATTTGTCACATTTTTTAAGCCAAAAGTTTAATTTATTATTTCTCATTGCATATTTTGATTATTAAAATTTTATTATTATTATTATTGGAATGAATAACACAAAAATATGTACCAAAAATAACCAAAAATAAACTAGCAATTTCATAAGTACATATATTATTTTAAGAACTTACTTTTGATAATAAAGTATGTATATCTTTTGTTATAAATGCAGTTTTTTGTTTATTTTGAGTCTGTGTGGAACCTAACCCTTGAGTTTTACATGTAAACATATGAAAAAATATGTCTCGACTTACGTCGTTTCGCTTTACGTCGCGTATTTCGAGAACCTAACATGCCGTAAGTACGAGGACTGCCTGTATATACAAACATAACTCCAGCAAAAAATCAAACCCGAAACCATTGCACGTAACCAACTCCCCAACTGTACCACAATTCCGACCTATATTCGAAAATAGTCCAAGAAAATTCTTATTTAAATATCCCTCAGGCAAGATAAAATGATAGATAATCCACGAGTAACGATGCAAGCTCCCATTCTTCGGAGAGTCTCGATGCTTAAAGCTCAAGAAAGAACAATAAATATGATATGGACCTGTCAACTGCATACATTTCTTCATCGTTTGACAATATGATAAAAATGTTCTAAAATAGAATTTGATCTTTATGTTTTTTATGGAGAACCAAGATTCTATTTATATGTCCTAAAGGAAAACCTTCAAAAATACGTTTAAATTTACGCATTTTTTGTATATAGTGAAGAGAATTGAGGCACAATAGAGGCCGTCGTCACTATGACGGCTCGGTAGAGTCACAAACGTGGAACTGTAAGAGCGATTGTTGTGGATTCGATTCCCACTCAAGGGAATTATTTAATTCCATCTAGTGTAATAGTGATAATTTTCTTTTGTCGCTCTCGTAGCCGGGTATGTTTTAACACTAGATTGTGGGCATAAATAAGTCAGTCTTAAAATGTCTTCTCCATTTTCCAGTTTCAATTTAAATTTTAGATATTGACAAATATCTGGTGGAACTCAGTGCCAGGGACAGAAAAATCATTTTTTTTCTTTAAAAAAGTAACGACTTTTACAAATCGCTATGACAAAGTCACAGGTTTTACTATTTTATACTTTTTATATCACAGCCATTAGCGTGTGCATATTTCTCCTTTAATCCTCTTTCAAGCTGTACCGGTGGAACATTGTATCCAATAAAAATGTTAAGCTGCCATTCGTTTCAATTTGTATTGAGTATAGCGGCCCCGGGCAGATTTACATGCATATAGATCTACAGTATACGCTATTCTCATTCTGGTGCATCTTTCGAACTCGTTCGAATTGACAACTTTAGGTCAAGTGTTTTTATTTTTCAGCATTTACTTTACAAATGAAATCATTCTATGAACTAAATGTTGACATTTGACCTTTTTATAATGTATTAGTTCTTAGTCACATTTTCCTTTTTTGCCTTGCTTAGTAAGAATCGAATCCACAACCTGTCGTGTTTACTGTCGAACACTAGTGCCATTGCACTACAACTGGCCTTATGCTTATTTATATTACTCATTAGCTTTAACATTTGTAATATTAGTACAAAAACTACTAAAAACACAAAAATAATATGTGAAAAGTTTCACCACAATCTATAAATAACATAGTGTTCAATGGCAACTTCTCAAGGCATAAACAGTTGAATATTTTATAATGGTCAGGTTCAGGTTTGACTTGGTCCAGACGTACCCCAAAATATCTAAAAGCTACCTGCAATTTGAAACACCAGCCACAATTGCAAATTTGTGGTCACTAGAATTATTTAACAGCGTAATATCCGAATTCCGCTTCGAAAAAGGGTTCAGAAGGACTCGGGCTAAATATTTGTAGTGTAATTTAGACTATAAATAAATAAGTTTTCTAAATATTTAGCTGTTTTACGTAATTTTGGGTTCACCTTTGAATTGTAGATGAAACTCTTTGGATTGAAAACATGTTTTAAAATTTAAATCCAACTTATATATAATAGTTATAAAGTAATTTTGCTGATTTGAATAAAGACAAAGAACAGTATAGTCCTTCAAGAACAAGATGTATTTGATAGATTAAAAGCTAAGGATAAAGTGATTCATCACTATATTTTCTTAACTGACTTTTTTGGAAAACATAAAATTTTTGAACGTAATGGAATTTTTCCCCGCTCCTCTTGGATGGTCTCTAATTTGTAAAATAACCTCATCCATTTCCTAAGTATAGCATAACACTTAAAAATTATAAAAGTATTTCTTTAACTTTTAACTTTAAATTTTCTGCAAAACCAAAAGTACATACACATAAAAAAATAAAAGAAATTGTACTTCAAACAAAACATTTGCAATAATAATCAAATATATGCAGAAGCAATAACAAGTATTCCTGAACAAAGCTAGTTTCAAACGCTCAATACAAAACACACTATATTTGTCGCAAAATAGCCGACCATTTGAAATCTTCTCAATGACTATATCCACTAATATCGGTACTCATAATATCTACTATATTGAATTGCAAACAACATTTACCTACCGCATTTTACTGAAATTCCACATACGATTCACCTCAAATCGAAATAGACCCTAACCCTCATACATAGAGTCCTATTTTAGATATTTGTGATGTCAGGATAACATCACCTGATGCGTACATAGGCTTCCGACGTCGTATTTGAATACACCTAATAATACCATCGGTTGTGTTCTCTAAATCCTCTAATTCGCTTTGTACCATTTGCACGACAATCCTGTGGAATTCTGAAGAAAATGTTGGGTGGGAATGAGTATGAATGTATGTGCTATTTTGGACTGATTTTGATTTTCGTTGTGTATTTTCTAAATAAATAAGTTTATATTAATGAAAGCTGTAATACGAATACTTGGGAAAAATTTTCGCCATGTGATTTTAAGAGAATTATTATAAAAATCTATTCCAATAAATTGGATCTTATTTGGAAGATATTTAAACTTTTAAAGGTATCTAAACTTGTTTTTCTAAATGAGCAATGTCAGAATAGGTGTTGATGTATTATATGATTTTTTTGATTATTTGGCTTAGATACTGTAATTTAACGTAATATAATAGATCTTTTAAAATTAACAAATTACAACTTAACCTTTAACGTCTGTCGTCATTTTACGTCCGCATAAAGACACATACTCATAAAAAACGCTCCGTCCCTTCAAATACGAGAGCAAGGAAATAAGTCATTCCTTTAAATAAAAATAGAACTCGCATCCGTCGCATTTACAGTCAGATGTGCCGCTGCATCACGAATATGTTATATTAGCTATAATAGTGATGTCAAATCAAAAAAAAACTTGTCTGCTTTTTTTAAAAACCAATTCTTCTTTTATATCGCAACCAGATCTTTACTTTGTGTAAACTTAAAATGCTACAAAAGGCAGAGAACATCACCATTGAAACATTACCCACAAAAAAGTCAACATCATATTTATAACACAAATATGTAAAGAAGCACTCTACATATATTAGAAATAGATAATGCATACTGGAGCTATAGTAAACATCCCTAACCAATAAACGTGGAGCCCTGAGGCGACCCGTCTAAACTATTCTATGCATTTGAGATTGATTCCATCATCGAATGTGTGTACTTTCGTCAATTGCCAATTAGATTTCGGGATGAGTGGTCTTTTAGGGGACGTGGGCAAATAATAAAATAAAAGTTCTAATCGTTTTAATATTCATAAGTTCTGATGTTGTTATGTGAAGAGTGGTTAACTACGTTTTTTGCTTCATATTTTTGGATTTATATTTATGTATGTGTACTTTTTGAAGGTTTACAGATAAATATTTTAGTTTTCACTAACTACTTCTCCATTATTCCAATTAATGATCTTTAATTACAAAGGCACAAAGGAGTATTTTCTCATATATACTATATAATTAGAATCAGTTCTTTGTAGCGATGTTGAATTATACATATTTATCTATTAAAATCTACTTCAAGTTGTCGTTATGTTCTTATTTCAATTTTTTCAAAATGACTCTACCCTAAACTAAAATAGTTACTAATTAAATCTTAACATTCTTAAAATAATATAGATCTTGACAACCTTTGCCCATCTCTCACATTATTCTGTATAAGCTAAGCTTTCTTAAATGAGCCAACTAGTTTTCAACTTTCCGGACATTCTAACATTCTATAATCATTTAGCATACCTTAAAATAATTCAAATTCTAAAATATCCGGAATAACTTAAAAATCTTTTAAACTTAAAACGAATATTTACCATATTTATCAAAGACCAGAGGTCAAACTAATAACTCAGTAGTACATTTAATATCTGGGCTCGAAAATGAAATTTCATATGCTAATTGACTAAATACAATTAAGCGAGGTAAGATTGCGTCGCGTCGTGCTCTTTCGAGTAACGTAGATTTAATGGAAGTGACTCCACTTAAGCACTTAATAGCACTATCATCTGCTTTCAGAGTCGTGTGAGATATTACTTGTACCTGGTGGTATATTAGGTTATAGTGTTATATGATAGTGAATGTAGGTTTGATTAATTTTTGATAGAGTATTTGTTATGTTTGAGAACGATTTATTTTGATTTGATTTAGGTTTATATTTTATTTAAATAAGGTAAATATTACTTTAATTGACCAAGGTTTTGGCGCGTGATCAAAAATTTCTTTTCGAAAATAATTATAAAATAAAATATATATTTTTTGTTATTGTCGGTAAAGCACGGTATTAGAGGTCACTTAACAGGCAATATCTTAAAAATTGGGGACGGAGTGTCTTAACTTAAACCTTCCTTTGAATTTAAAAAAAATCTTCATAATATATAATTTCTAAGACAGACGTGGATAAATGACTTAGGAATTATATATTTAAAAGGTATGACATACAAAAAGCTAGTCTCAAAAAATTGGAGGAATATTTTAAAATAATCTAAAGAATTAGTTAATAATATAATACTCGTATATAGAATAGTAAAAAGAAATCCATAGTTGATCTTACCATATAGTTGATCTTTAAAACCCTGTTTACAAATCTGGAATAAGGTCACGTATAATGTATGAAGATCCTTTGTAGGATTTGTATGAAGAGGTTGATGATAGTAGATGTAGCGAAAGAAGTATGCCACGACGTATTCAACGCTCGTCTCGTTGTCTCGAGCTCATTCCAGACAATGTATGAAGCTAGTGAAAGCTTTTATTAATATTTCAATATAATTTAAATGCTAGGAATGCTCAAAATCGTATAAATTTCATATTATTTGAAGCAACGACTCTACTTTGTTAAGAATAGTTTGTTTTTGTTTTGACTTATCGATACTGAAAATATGAAAATGGACAACACTTGTCCTGAGTAGGAGTCGAACCCACGGGCATCATGTTGTCAGTTAGAGACGCTGCTGCGCCAAAACGGCTTTATAAATTTTTAATATTTTAATATTCCTATAGTTTTAACTAAAATAAGCAGGTTAGCAACTTCTATTAATAAAAGTTAAAAAATACTAGTTGAACGTTTTAAGGAGGATAATATACATAGATAGACACTTTCTATATAAGACCATGTTTCCGGGGTAATTGAAATAGTGAAAAAACACGCCTCTTGGATATTGGATACCCTCACAAACAGAACTTTAAATAATAAAATGAGTACCACTAAGTACATATAATTACTTTGGCTATCCATACGATACTTAGGAAATGGCCGTATAGTTTTAATAGTAAAAGAGCTTAAGTGATATTCAAAAAAAACGGGTTTGTTTCCTAGTTGATATCATCTCTATATATAATAAGACAGTAAAAATATTTTGTCTGTACATTTAGTAATTTTGACTGAAATGGATAGAGGGACACTTAAAAAGACTAATAGAAAGCAAAAAGATTTTTTTTGAATTTCTTGTCTGTCTGTCTGTCTGTCTGTCTGTCTGTCTGTCTGTCTGTCTGTCGACATATTGTTGTCCGCATTTTTCTCTGAAACTACTGAACCGATTTACTTGAAAATTTCACCAA
>JAATLQ010035131.1:0-11261 GCA_013421005.1 Heliconius erato x Heliconius himera
AAGATAGCGATACTTGTATCGATTTTTTAATATCTCAAATATTAACTTCTTGAAAACTTAAATACTTATATCTTTTGATAGAGTGAAGCGATTACAATGAAATAAACACTAACAGCTACTTTGATTTATTTGTAATTTTTATGTATAAAAGTTGCTTAAATTTATTGTGTACTTTTTACGTGATACGTGTTCACATAAACAGACAAACAGACAAACAGATAAACAGACAAACAGACAAACAGACAAACAGACAAACAGACAAAAATTCCAAAAATGTTGGAAATGGATTCTGTTAATTATCCTTTAACACCCTGGCTAATTTTTTTTTAAATATTTTCAATGTACAGAAACGACTTTTCTACAGATTTATTATAAGTATAGATAATAAGGTATACTTTGAGATGAATTAAAATGGCGCGAACTGAGAATTGAGTGGAAAAAGAAGATGACACGGCCACTTTCTGGTAATGAATTCATTCAGTTTTACGGATAAAATGTACTTCGATTTTTGACAATGGCTAATAAATATTATCAAAATATTTGTCATGTCATACACTGTAGTCCTACCAGACTGCTTTGTTAAAAAAATATTTTTTTGAAGAGGTTATTTTAATTTATTACAGTTGTTACATATTTTTAATCTGTGTTTCCTTTACTTATACATTATCTATAGCCATTTTATACAAGGTATTGATGTTATACGAAGTGAAAACAACAAAGTTACAGTTACTAAAACTTTGATAAAATATTTTGCTTTGATGAACGAAATAGGTAGTTTTAATTAATGAAAGTTCTTGTCTTCCTTGAGTAACAGTATACAAGAAAACATACAGACGTCTATTGCCAATTAAAGTATCTTTATGAGCCAAATTTATGAAGTTCAACTTACTGGTATGTTTTTTATAAGTGTTATGTATAATGTAAATTTATGTTAACAAACTTGTTATAAAAGGGTAAAATAATTAAAAAAATGTTTCGTAACTTCAAAAGAAAAAATGGAACCCCTTACACGTTATCGTCCCGTCTGTCCGTCTGTTACGACCATTTATCTCGAAATCGCGTGGAGTTATCAAACTGTAGTTTATATCAAATACTTACATCTACGGTTCCTGGGAATACATAAAAAATCATATTCCCTCCAGTATGAAACGAACCCACAACCATCGTGTTTATAGTTAGACTGAAGATACAAAAAAAAATCAATAATCCCAACGTTCCTATTAATTAACCATACAAAACTAAAAGAAAAATCTAACGAATAAGGCACTAATTCTCACCACAGGAGTAGGTGGTCGATCCTTCACGCTCCTCATGTCGACGTCGGTTGTAGAGTCTGCCGGTATGTTCACAATATCGCCGAACCCTATGGACGCGCCTCGCATGTACTGGCGCGCCATCTCGGCCGCCACTTGCATCGACCACCTCGGTACTTTTGTTGCACTGGCATTGGAAAATACAAATCTTAATTGTATACTTTTTATAGCTTCACGCACACAGCAAGGTAGGCAGAGGGAACTAAGGGTTAAGACATTCAGTTTCCTATTTTCTGCTGAATTCTGGACGCATTTTGCGTGTGAAGTGGTGGAATTCAACGGGGCAAATCTTTATAATAGGTTCCATCTCTCTAACCTCAGCTTCTTAACTACTTAGACATAAGAACATATATATATTTTACTATAATACAATTTAATTCAGCTTATATATCGGAATAGTGTTTAAAAACACATTACCGTTTTTTCTTTTTTTTTTTATAGAAAAGACAAGGCAAACGAGCGTTCGGGTCACCTGGTGGTAAGTGATCACCGCCGCCCACGACCCAGTGCAACATCAGCGGAGCTGCTGGTGCGTTGCCTGCCTGTAAAGTGGTTTGGGCTCCGGAGCCCGGCATTACCTGATGCGAAACGCAGTGGCATAAAACCACTACTTCACGCCGGTTTTAAATGCCGGGGGTGGTAATGTCCGGTCGAGTCTGCCCATGCGTGTTGCCATTGCTGGCGACGTGACTCTACCACACGTATTTTAGTCGCCTCTTACGACACCACCAGTACCAGGATGATCCTATTCTAGGCCGGGATCATACGGCATAACATACCGTTTTTTCGTCGAAATGGGCCGAATATTTTGGAAAAATACAAGCGCAGCTCTGGAGTGAACCATTTCTTGAATATCTTGAAGTAGACGGTCCACTCGTCGTTTCGCAAATACCATAATAACAGCTTCTAGAATCTAAAAAAATATATATATAAACTACACAAGTACATGTATGTTGACGAACATTACTATAATGGGGGTCAGTTGTGGCGCAGCGCCACAGTGTGACTTTACAGTCAATCGACTGGTTGTGGGTTCGATCCCCACTCGAGGAAATGAAATATTTATGCAATACATTTATATTTTCATTTCTTCGCTCTGGTGTCGGGGCAAAGAACAACTCCAGAACTCGGCGGAAAGTGGACAACGGAGTGTTTTTCGCACCAGGTTCCCTTTGCCTACCCTGCTGAGTGCGGGATACAGGGTTACAGCGTTAGAGTACATATATGAATTCTTATTTTATTTATTTGAAGGTTGTTAAAATATAAATAAACAAATAAAATAACATAACACAAAAATATATATAATTTATTGTATAAACTTATGAAAATAATCAGTAGGCATAACGTTGAAAAACTGTTTGTAGTATTTTATAAATTACCCGTCGCGACAAAGACACGGAGCCTCGTTAACTTCTGAACAACTCGGTTAATGAATATTTATTTCTCGGCAAAATATAACATAATAAAACGAAAAACTTGCTTTCGTGAAATTCGTTAACGCTGATTAAGTGTTACGTCATTATTTATTAAATCAAAGAAGTTTTTGTTGAAAATAAAAAACAATTATAATATAAGACGGTTAATTCTGAGTAGATAGAGATAATTAGAAGTATTGTTATTATATACTATTAGAATTTTATTATAAATTAAGTTTACACTACATGTTGAATTTGTGAATCGTACTTTTATTTTTACTAAAAAAATTGTTTTTACTTAAGTACTTACTAAAGCCTAAATAAACAAATTTAAAATAATTACACCAAAGTTTTGATGATATTTATTAAAGAACATTTACAGAATTATTTTATTATAATTACGAATAACTACTTACTTACATTTCTGTAAACTTCAAATTTTACTTCAGCTTCACGCTTTATGCCGCAGCGCTTCTTACCTTGCACTGAACTTAAACTTCAAACTTACTTATGGAATTTCTATATATTCCATAAACTTTATAAAATATAAATTATTTTAACTTTAATTATATATTTTCTGTTATATTAATATAATTAATTACCTCGTCCAATATTTTAATGGGCGCAGTTGGTAACACAGTTTCTATGTCCATTCTCATTCGAGCTTGTCCCAGTGTCATTAATGCATCTCCTTGTGTAGACACCGCTGACGTCATAGCTTCCGTAGCCAAACGCTGGGCCAGCTCTGGGCTCATGCCTTTGGCGCCGCGCTTAGACTATATCAATATATAAATATTTATATTTGGTTCCGTCGTGGCGTAGTGGCACAAGCGTATCACGGTAAACGCGATGACTGTGAGCTCTCTTCTCATTCGGGGAATGATATATTTTCATTTCCTCACTCCAGTAGCAAGGTAAAGCGCGGCGTTAAATTCCGCCACTAAACACATGTCTCGAATGTAAAGAGAGTGTCTTTACACTAGATTCCCTCTTCCTATCTTACTATATTCAGGATACAACCTTTTTTTTATTTTTTTTTATGTTTTACAATAACAGCTTATAGTATTAATAAGGTACTAAACAACGAAACGAAAAAATGAACATAGGATTGATAAAATTAACATACATAAATAAAGGATTAGGAATAAAAAATCATTTAAATTACCGCGTAATAATTTCTATTTCGTAATAATTTTGTGGAAAATAAATAAGGTAATACCTGTATGTATTTATAACAAGGCAAAATATACAATACAAGCATGTTAGTTTAATAAATATATGTTAAATTTACTTGTAAATTACCTTTTCAAATTCAATCCCCATTTTGCGGACGAGCTTCGCAGCTTTCGCAGTGCCACCGTGCATCAGTTTGAAATTAGCTAATCTAATGCGCTGCAATTTCAAGTCGGTGTTGTACGCGTACACCTCCGCCTTCCTAAATGTTATCATTACACATATAGGTACACGCGATCTATATGAACTTGTATGTTCATTTTAATAATATTAGCTAGTAAAACAAATATTTATTTGAGAAATGATTTCCATATTGAAATGAAATATGTTTATGTCAATTGATGGTTTTTCGATTACATAGTACATACAGAAGGCAACGTTGCACTTTGTCAAAACACGACTTGAGACAGCGTAAATATTCTGAATAAAAAGAGATTTTTAAATGGATTCGAGCTTATAGCCTCATCTATAAATATGTTTTTACGCAAAAATCAAAATGTCCTAGAAACCAATTATAAATTTGTAAGCATATAAGAGCTACTGAGCCCCAATATAAAAAAAACATTTGAATGTATATGCTAGGCTAAACTAATGGTTGTGAGTTTGATCCCCAATCAAAGGAATGATTATTATTACATCTAAATATTTCTTAATTTCTCCTCATTTTATAATGGCCATAAAAAAATATTTAATTGAGTATAGAGCGTCTTAACACTAGGTTTTATTTGCCTATCCTGAATACGCGGACAAAAGCGCATAAAACATATTTTAATTAGTCATGATGTGGCTTGTTACTTAGTCCGTCTCCAGGCGGCGGCGTTCATGTCATCAGTATATAACTTGAGAAGCATCGCCTCTTCTTGGATCTTTTGATTTTGGGCTTCAACGCGCGCTTTCCATTTGTTATTTGCCTGGTAATATTTCGATTTAATTTATCTATCACATTAATTTTTTTAATATAAAGATTATGTCAAATTATTTAAAACTAAATATTAATAAATAAAAAAATATTTCGCTATAACAGAATACTGTAAATTTGTAAAATTTATACTCATTCCGATTTAGAGATAAGAGATTTTTTGATTTTTTTTGCACTTTTTTTGCACAAATTTTAAGTAAATTGGACAAAATTATAGAAGAACAAATGTTACACGTATTATCATTGAGTACGATTATAAGAGGCATTTGTCTTGCAGTTTAATAAAAAAAAATGCCTAATTCACAATATGTACTTACATCTTCTTCTAAACGTTTCTGTTTTGCATCCCGTTCTTGCTTGAGTCTATTTAATCTTTTCTTTTCATTCGCTCGCCACTGTCGCACCATAGTTATTTTGCGTCGAAGTTCCATTTCGGCCGCGGCTTGAACTCTCTGTTTAATTCTATTCTCTTTCTCATGTGCTCGAGCAGCTCTCTCTCTGCGCTGTTTCTCATTGTATTCCGCTAGATACTTCATTCTGGCCTGGATTTTGTTTTCTTGTTCTTTCGCTCTAAAAAATTATGTTTTATTGTTTGTTGTACATAAGAAAACCTATATGGAAGCAATTTTCTAAAGTTATTTATCCTCCTTACTTAACCTACTCAATGCAGAAGATTGTAAAAATATAAAATTTGTAAAATATAGTCGTGGCGGTCAAGATGGACAGCGTCTGGTTGTAAACGTGATGGTTCGGAATTCGTTCCCCAGTTGGGGGAATGAATATATTTATTTTGATTTCTTTGCTCTCCCAATTAAGGACCAACCCAATGTGAGGTTCATAGGATGTATGTATCCTTCATAAATACTTCATAAGGGAGACACTCCCAATGTGTAATGGTTTCCTGAGATGCTACCATTACTCTACCCAATTCTGTTTACAACCCTTATACTGAAAGCATGATAATATCAAACCAAAAAAAACGTGCTTCTGGTAGACACGAGGTTCAGTTCCGCTACTCAACGCGTAATGTCTTCAAAATGTACGAAAAACGATATATCTTAACATACAAACATTTTCATTTGCTTTTTGTATATAAGCTTGAACAAATAAAATGCTCACATAAAATTGTAAACAACAAGTTAAAATTGGAAAGCCTTTCACGTAACAAAATGAAAAGATAGAAAACCTGTAAACCTAACAATTGCAAAAGGTTGTATTCCCTACAAATGTAACGTCACGTTGCCCTCGTTTTATTAATTAAACCTATAGAGGCTCAGTTGCTTTGATTTACGTATATTATTTACAGGTGAAATTTCTAAATTGCAATAAGAAACTGTCGTAGCGCTGTCAGCATATTATCATCATACATTGCTAAACTGTTACAAATTCAAATATTAATTGGAAATATTATTCTACACAACAAAAAAGTTTTATATAATCCCATCTAGTAGTTCAGAAGATGTGCGTGGACAAAAAAATAAAAAATATATGTTGTTATAAAATATATCAACGATTCTTTTTTGAAAAATTACTTGTAAAAATAAATTATTCAAAGCTTCACTGATTTTCTTAAAAGTATGGATATGTATATTATAAGGGTTACGAATTTAAAAAATACATTTTATTAAAAAAAAAATGTCTTTTTAAGAATTAATTAGTTCTTAAGGGTCGCTGGCTGTATCATCGTAGTCTCATTTAGCTATTTGTTGTATAAAAGTATTACAAAATAATTATATAGTGTATTGATTGAGAAATTCCAAATGAAAATGATTACACAATTGAAAGACAATACACACATAACATATACACTAAGATTGACAAATAAAATGAAATACTACGTAAAACATGAAATCAGAAAGACAGTTAGTTACAATAAAAATTACAATAACGAACTCGAATAAATCCATCAGAAACAAAAGCCAATCGGCATTGATATAATCAAACCCGACAATAACAGTGTAAAATGGAGGCACTATCTAACACGAGTGAATGTTGTGCCGACGGCGCTTGACGAATGACTCGCTTAAATGGGTTATGCAAATGGGAGCCGAGTGTACAAGTTTCGTGAAAGCTTTAAACCTAGATTGCGCTACACGAGTTGGGACAATCTAGATACATTTGTATATTAATTCTAAGCGAAAAATAAACTTCCAAATGATAATGGATTCCCCCCACGGCTGTATTTAAATGAAGGTGTTGGTACACTTACTGTGGCGTTTGCTATTTTGATTGTTGTTATTGTGGTTGCGTTATAAATGTTACCGGAAACATTAGGTGCGGTCCGAGAGGTCTAAGCTGAGCTTTGTATTTATATAAGTGTACATATTGATTTCTAATATAATTTTTTTTTTGGCTTCAATTTTTTTAGTGGCAAATTTTTTTTACACTCAATTTTTTTTGAGTTGACTTTTTTGACACTTTTATAAATTTACTATCAAAAATAATATTTTATGCGATATAAAATATAAATCATACAAAATTACTGTTTGTACATATGGATATCCAAGTACGTAGACACGTTAGACATATCTTCCATGGGTTGCATAGCTTCTAGTGATCATTTGATTTATCCTAGTATCGAGGACGTTTAACGTGCAAAATTAAAATGTTCTTCTGAATTATATTTTTAACTGAAAGTCAAGAATTTTTGAGGTTTTAATTCTTTTAATTTTATAACAAGAAAATACAATTTACTAAAATATTCCTTGATAAGATTTTTAACCTTTGCAGGTTTTAATATTCAGCTTAAACTTTTTGTTACTATTCTTTCTTATGTGGGCCATGCTCTAGCCCCCACGTCTAAAGGATATCAAACGTCCACAGCGACAAGTAATGACAAATTGATGAGAGTTCTACGATTGTTTGCTAAATCCCGATACTTCTTGTTACATAACACGATATTGAATTTCAAACACGATGTTGGATTCGCTTTGGATATTATTTTATATGACACGTATTTCATATACGCTTTGTTTTAAAAAAACATTAAAATTACAAAATTTTAAATATGTTCCATTTAGCACAAGTCATTTAACATAGTTAAAATAATGTCTCTATCACTTTACCGAATTTACAAAATTAAAAGTTCTATTGTTTAAATTTAAGTTTAGTTTTTTAATCATTGACTGTTCACATTATCGCAATATATTAATCCAAAGCTAACCACAGTTTATTAAATACATATATATATATATATATATATATATATATATATATATATATATATATATACATATATATATCACAAATTCTTTAGTTTAACTTATATACATTGCGTTCACGAGGATATAAATTATTGCCGCCATTCTTAGTGTCGCTGCCGGTAGGTTAGTAGGTAAAACTGGCTCTACGCCAGTACGGGAGACGGTAAATAAAAAAGCCTGCTTGAATTATGTTTTTGCTATAAGTGTATATTTAAATGTCGTGCTCCTAATTGCTGGAGCAGTTTACGCGTATAATGTCAGAAAAATGGTCTAGTGTATTTTAGATTATTTATATAGTATTTAGTATAAAGAATGCTACCTAAATAATACCTAATGCTATTGGATCGATTTTTACTTAGAAATACTTTTATAAAAAAAGATTCTTATTTCGTTTTAGTTATAAAACAAAATGATTTAACAATAGCTTGTGTCTCATCCATCAGTATTCAATAAACATGTGTAAAATAAAAAAGAACATCTAAGTCTCTCTCTGTCTGTACCAATTTTTGGCGGGACGTTTCGATTTTTAGCTTAAAATTAATTGTCCTAATCGAGAAAAACATAGACCAGCTTTTAATGGATTATTCCACGTACTGTGAGAAATATTTTTATATAATTAGTCACTATTTCATAGAAATACAAATAACTATATAGGTATATTTTATTTTAGTTTTGTATTAATTATAACTGCTCTGAAGACTTAACTGACTTAAAGAGTAAACCAAAACATTTATCGTTTAAGCATAGTGAGGTCCCATTTAAAACATTTTATTTGATAACATCGTTAAAAAAATATTAAAGCATCAAATAAATAGATAGACAGATAAGTTACAAATTAAATTTTGGTTGGCTGGAAGAGATTTCTTTTAGAAATAAGCCCACCCTTGTCAACTAACTTTTCATTTTATATTACTGTATGTTTTATTTGATGCAATAAAGAATATATATTAAACACTGAACATTTTTTTTGTTTCGCTTTTGGCGAAAGAACTTAGGTTTTTTGCTTAAAACGCTTAAAATTCCGCTTTCTCGATATAAAATCTGGCAAAACTGATCTAAATCTGGTTTCAGTTTCAATAGGATCTATCTAGATCTAGTCGCATATTTCACTTTAATTAACTGCACAAGCTTCCTTTGTCTATTTACAATTTATGCACATAATACACACATGTATGGAAATCTTAGACAATCAGCGTACGGGCCTCGACAGATGCTCCCTGATCAATGGAGCACTCAATTAAGCCACAAAGGCAAACACACTGACTGAGCTTTACTAACTACTAATAACGAGGCCATTGTGGTGCAGTGCGACAGGCTGTAAACGGGATCGTTATGGGTTATATATTGGATATTTGTTTTGACAAGATATTGAGGCAATCGAGGCACACGGGCACAGTCGTGTGACAGCAACGCACCACGGAGTATGATGTGAGTTCGACTCCCACTCGCACGAATGAATTATTATTTATTAATATTTTAATTTCTTTGCTCAGTTACCAATACTAAAGAGCGGCACCCAACACGCAATGTCTCGAAAATTTGTCGGAAAATGATTAACGGATGTCTTAACACTCAGTTTCCTCTGCCTACTCTACTATATGCGGGACTTAGCGTGAATCTATTGAGATTTAATTATAGAATTATAAATATTATTTCATAGTTTTCTAATGACTTGTGGTACTGATATAATATTAATACTTGTAATTTTTTTTTAATAAGCATTTGATAATCATACATTAAATAAACCTATTTAATATAATTTATACATAGTCTTTCTTGTTAACTAAACATATTTAAATATACCTCCCAAAATAGGATTTTAACCCACACTTAAAACAGTGTTTCATCTTTATAATGTAGACAGAAAAAATAAATATCAGCATTGATAAAACGATACCATGAAAGCTTATTTATTTTATCATGGAGACTGTCTGATCAATTCACCGATAAAATAACATTTCCAAGAAATGTATCTAATTTATTTCTATTTTAAACTTGATATCTCGAGAATTGAAATGAAATGAAATATTTATTATTTCCATTTCTTCGCTCTGGTGTCGAGGCAAAGCTGGTGGTGCCTCCAGAACTCGGCGGAAAGTGAGGAACGGAGTGTCTTGACACTAGTTTCCTCTGTCTACCCTGCTGTGTGCGGGATACAGCCTGAAGCTCATTTTATTTTATTTATCTTGAGAATATACGATTATATTTTGTATCTACGTACGATATATTGTCTATTAAATGCTTAGGTATGCCTTCATAGTTGGTTTGGCTAAAAAACACCTGTTTTTGTGTAAAAATATAAAGTATAAAAAATATAAAACCATAACCATGATCATGACCACTATGATCTTACGAATATTTTCCAACTATGACTCGATAGCGTTTAATTCAGATTTATTATTAAATAATTATTTATTCAAAATTAAATAAAATCAAAACCTAATATTATTGAAAACAAAACATTTTGGCACCGTTGATAAATAACATTGTTTACTTATAATTAATATTATTCAGCTCACGTGGCGTATACACCGACGTCTGTATAATTCCCCCTTACATCCCTTTTGTAAACTCTAATAATATACAAAAACTATTTTAGACAAAATAATAATAAAGCTGTTTATCTCAAACTTAATAATAGACATGAAACAATAAAGGCCAGGCTGAGGCAAATGCGACTAGTTGTGGGTTCGATCCCATACGAGTAATTTAACACTACGTTCCCTATGCCTACCTTGCTATACAACACTATACGGGATACAGCGTGAAACTGATTTATTTTTTTATGAAACAATAAAAAAAATAAAAGGCCAAAGGCGGCGTTTAAAAGCTCATTTTATTTTTCCACATGTTGACTACACGTACGTAGTTCGCTTATGTGAAACTGTTTCCGCTCTGAGCTTTAAATTACATGGATAAGTGTTTGTGCTGGGAAAATTTTGGTCTCGCTTTTCGACAGAGGCTTAACGCTCGCTGCACCTTTGAGGATATTATTTAACCTCACCTATTTCATTTGAAGTGTTGTTTAACAGTGAAAATGCTTGTTGAATTGCATTAAATATTTTAATATGTCGATAATTTTTGAATTACGCTACGTTTGATATGGGGCCGTTCAAGTATTACGTAAGCAGTTTTTTTGCAATTATTGACCCCCACCCCCCTCCCCTATGTCATAAAA
>JAATLQ010035131.1:11361-26906 GCA_013421005.1 Heliconius erato x Heliconius himera
AATAAGCAAACCCAAGACCCCCCCGCCCCCCTACAGTGCTTACGTAATACTTGAACGGCCCCTATACGAAGGTTAATTAATATTTAATTAGAAAGTGGTAGTACCTACTGACTTTTTTTGAACCAACGACGTTCTCTCCAGACGCCAGTCGTGGCGCAGGGGCACAAAGTGTGACTGTAAAACCGACTGGTTGTGGGTTCGATCCCCACTAGAGGAGATGAAATATTTATTTAAATTTATATTTCCATTGGTTCGCTATGGTGTTGAAGACAAGCACGGCGTTGATTTCTATCACTGAACACGCAATGCCTCCAGAATTCGGCAGAAAGTGGGGAACGAAGTGTCTTAACACTAGGTTTCCTCTGCCTACCCTGCAATATGCGCCAAACAGCGTGAAGCTGATTTATTTTTTATTTTAACATTCTCTCCAAAAAATATAATAAAAGAAACTAGAATTTATAAATTTTAATAGAGAATATAATAAGGATCTGCAAAACAAATGTTAGGTACCTATTAAGATGTGGGTACCTTATTACAGTACCTTGTAAAAACACACCGTAGAAAATGAACGAAAACAAACGGCAACGATTAATCACTTTACCGCCGCTCACGTAGCGGCTTGCCCAAATATTGTTTAAGCTCAGATCCCATTGTACGAGAATGTACGTGGATTCGAATGAAAGATTAATGATGAATAATTGTTTTGCCCATTTATGTTCTGTAGAAATACTAACTGTTTACTTGCTGCTTCGTTTTCGCGTGGAAATAACTAAAAGTTAGATATGATACAAGACACATTCTATATACCTTAGGTAACTTTGCCTATAGGAATATTTTAAAATCGTTAACGAAATAGCTTTCTTCGATAACGCCCAAGATTAATAACCTTAGATTGTTTCATACATCTATCCAATCTAGAGATTGGATAGATGTATGAAACAATCTAAGGAGTCAAAGTCAACTTTGGAGATAAGTTATTAATATTGGGCGTAAGTGGATATCCAACTTAAAAGTATTCTTTAATTCTAACGGGTAATTTCTGAATAGGCTCAGAAAGTGCGTTCACCTTACAAATTTTCATATTTTTAATACATATTATTAAGATTCGATCGATTCGATTATTAAACTAGTTTACATCTCGCGTCCAAGTTTGTATTAAATAAGGTACTTTAAATTAAAATATTATTCATAGCTTATTTTTATGATAAAAGAAACTTATAGACTTTTACCAGATTTGTATTAAGACTATATTGCAATTGAGATTGGTTGAACAGGTTTTGCTTAGAGTACAGACTTAGGTAGACAAACACGACATATGTAGACAAACTGACTAAGATTTTCTTAGGATAGTTTTCATCTTCTATTATTCAAAATTAATTTAGTGTCCAACTTCTCCGTTTTTCTCTCGAATTCATGACTACATTTTTGGATATATATGACATTTAAAAGACATTAGTAAACTTAATATAAAACTTTTCAAATAAACTACGCACTTCGCACAAACATCAACTAATAACAATTTTATTTTATATATATGTATAGATATTTCAAGAGTGAAGCGCGCCAAGCGGAACTTATTAGTGAGCCGCTCTACGTATATCCGTTAGGGGTTGATGGAGTGCAGTACAAATTGAGAAACGTATGATGATATATACATTGTACATATGACGCCTATAATATATTATAATTACACTAATGTCACTTTAGTAGTCTTGGATTGAATAGTAAGCTTTGCTTAATATAAAAATATAAATCAAATCAAATCAGCTTCACGCTGTATCCCGCACACAGCAGGGTAGGCAGAGGAAACCTAGTGTTAAGACACTCCTTTCCCCACTTTCTGCCGAATTCTGGAGGCATTACGTGTTGAGTGACAGAACTCAATGCCGCGCTTAACCTCATAATACATTATAATTACATTGTTATCATTATAGTAGTCTTGGATTTAATAGTAAGCGTTGCTTAATAATATATAAAAATATATTAACTTAAAATATATTAAATATTAACTTTAATTTTTATTTGGCCTTCTGGCAAGCCTAAAACGCTTGTGGAATTTTATAGAATATACGCATACCATCTCCCATAAATAATTTGTTTACATTTTGAAGACGAAAATTAGAAGTGATCAGTTTAAATTTTTATTTCTTGCATAAATTTATATTTTGTGTAAATAGATTAAAAAAGTAGCCCGCTGCTAACTGAATAATTAACAAATTACGAACAGCCGAAACTACTGCGAATAGGAGGATAAAATTTATATAATGTAATTTCTTTGAGGAATGTAAGAGAGAATTAAAAAAAATAACTTCTCGAAATTGCCATTGGAAAGGACGTAACATAAACATTTGGATTTTACATTTTTAAAATGATATATTAAGAATTTTTAAAATGATATATTAAGCCATTCTCTATTTTCCAATCAAACAGAGTAATAAAAAGTTGGAAGCCGGAACTAAAACAACAGCTTTTGTCCAATAATTTATATATTTATATTAGTAGTGTTAAGACACTCCGTTCCCTACTTTCTGCCGATTTTTGAAGCAAATTCTATTCTCATGGAGGAGAGAATTATTTCCATTACTCCACTTTGCCAAGATAATGTTCGGTGTTAACTTCCGCTACTTATTACGCTATGTCTCGAAATCTGATAGGAGGCGAAGAATGGAGAATTTCGACATTAGGCTCACTACCCTGCTGAATGTGGGTTATCCCAACATGAATCTTAAAAGGTATATAAAAAAATATAACTAACTATATATAAGTTGTAAATGTATCTGAGTATATATTTTTTCAGTGTTCAATAATTTATACTTAAAAATAATAAGCTATATATTTCTATTTAAGTAATAATAATAAGAAAAAACTAATGTATTCTCCAAAGAATATTAGGAACAAGTTTAGTTAAACCAAATTGAGTACCTAACATAAAAGCCTATTGTTAAAGCAACCTCCCAAAAGGTCAAACTCTGAAAGGACCCAACATCAAAGTTAACTAGCATAAGGAGACCACTACTTACAAATATTTCATTTTTGTAATGCCTTTACTATTAATTTCAATTCTGTCGCAAATATTGAAGAAAATAGTTTTTTTTGCTTAGTTTAATTACATTCTGAACAAATTATATCAATTATATATAATATTAATCTTATATCGATTTAAAATCAGTTAAAAGCTAATAGACGTGTGTAAGAGCGGTCATATGTCCACCTGTCGACAATATAACAACAGTGGTTGTTGGTTCAAGAGTTCTAAGTTTTTTACGAGTTATCTTAGAAAGTTCAGTTGAAAGAGATTATCTTTCAAACTAAGGAACCTTTATTTCCTGTATTAATATTATTCAGAATTCGGTGCTATAAATTATGCCAGTCTAAGCTCGAGTGGTTTCTTTGAAAATCATTTGAAGATTTGCACTATTCTGGTCCTAGTTTCATCACCACATCACTCGATGATATTATAACATTATTGTATTGCCACCTATGCTACTTTTAACTGCCAAGTTTCATGATAAAATAATTATTACAAAAAAACAGATTCACGCTGTATCCCGCATACGGCAGGGCAGACACTCTGTTCCCCGTTTTCCACTGATTTTTTCGAGGGATTGTGTGTTGAGTGGCGGGACTCAACGCTGGACTTCTGTCTCAGCACCAGAGTGATGGAATGAAAATATAAATTTAAATAAATATTTCATTACCTCGAGTGAAGATCAAATCCACAACTCGCGCTTACAGTCACACCATTGTACCGCTGCGCCACAAATGGCTTCTATTGATAATTATTACAAGTAGATCAAATTTAGTTTCAACAAGTCGATCTAATAAAAGCGTGCTAACGAAACAAAATAAGACACAAAAAAATACGTACAAACAACAAGCCAATTACAGCTTTATTATACATCTCCATCATATACAGGATAAGTTTTTTACGAATGACCTGCCTGTACAATATTTTATAAGCAAGCGATGTCCCCAGCTATCTCGCTCGGTCAGCTGGTGGCTTAATTAGATTCTATTCTACGTACAGTAACGAGCATAACTTTGAGGAAGCTCTCGGTAAAATTCGATTCACGTTGATAATTACACAGGAAGTAACAAGTTATGGAGGCTGTTATGTGATTAAAGTCCAGTCGTTTATGTATAAGGTATATATATATATATATGTATATATGTGTATATATGTGTATATTGTTTTATTTTCACGCATTAATCGAATTGGCGAATTTTATATTTTATGGAATTAAAATGAATCAGAATATCAGTTAGTTAGAAACTTAAAAATTCATCAAATATTTTAATCAGGCACTTTACAGCTTATCTATTTTATAAATCTTAAAATGTTAATTTGAAAGCTGATTCTGTCTGGATGTCTAGTATAGTTAACTATACAACTTGGCAAAACCTTGGCAGTTTAAAATGCGAGCCGTTTATCTACTTTCATTCTCTGGCAAGGTACATTTATTTTGTTATTACTTATATTAATTGACCATAACTTACATGTTGATTCATACAACTAAACTACAATTAAGTCATATATTAAAATTTCATAAAAAACATATTTTTTCTACAATCTACCAGACTCCACTTCGAACTGTCTATAAATAGAACCAATATATATACATACAGTCTCTTCTTTTCCTCCCATTCATCAGCATGTTCTTGGGCAACTTTCTCTAAATGTTCTCGCGCGCGTTCCGCCTTCGTGAACCCTTGTAGCCGCCGCGCTACGTCCACGTCTACGCGTTTCAGTGTTAAGTCGTCTTTAGCCCTTTCATCCTAAGGTTGTATTAAAGTAATAAATACAATATACATATAAGTACGAGGCAAGCATGTAACTGTAAACTCGACAGGTTGTGGGTTCCATTCCCACTCGAGGAAATTAAATATTTTTATTTTCTTCGCACTGGTGTCGAGGCAAATTGCGGCTTTGAGTTCCGCCGCTCTACTAACAATGCTTTCAGAATTTGGCGGAAAGTGGAGAACGGAGTGTCTTAACACTAGGCGCCCTGTCTACTAGTTGCTGCTTCTTGCAGCGTGAAGCTAAAAAAAAACATATAAATAACTAAAACAAAGTAGACCAGTGGCGTAGTGAGGGGGGGGCAAAGGGGGGCATCTTGCCCCGGGCGCTACTCACATAGGGGCGCCAAATGGTCCGAAAAAAATTTAAACTTTCATTTTATTTAAATATCGCATTGGTTATTTACCTCAAATTAAATACAGGCGAAAAAAAACCTTTTTGTAAATTTGCCTTAACAAGAAATAAAAGGTTATTATTTTTTATATAATATTATTTATCACATTTAAAAGTTTTATTTAAAATATGTAAAAATCACGATAATTAAAGATTTTATATGTTTCTAGAGTACCAATGACGCATATAATAATGCGCGTTGGCGTTGTCATAGCAAAGTGTAGGTATGCCACTAAAAGTATAAATATTGTCACAAAGGCATGGTAGTGTGCGTATTATTTTATTTATTGATTTAATGACTTTATAAGCATTACCATTGAAAAATATTAGCATTCTGTACTTCTTCTACATGTAAACTCAAAAAAACTTCTAAATGCAAAAAGGAGATCCCGAGGACATCAAGGATGAAAATGTAAAATCAGATTTAGAGTAAGATCCAGATTCAGGTTGTACACCTACTGCTGCTAAGCTTTTATGTATTGACACAACACAACAAATACAAGACTCTGAAGAAGGTGGTCCAAGTACATTACAAATGCTAAATCTGTGTTCACATCCGATGAAAGCATGAAAAGCCCAAAAAATACATCAGAAAGACTTGTTGAAACTCCGGACGTTCTGAATTGCAAGGATGAGGTTTATTTTAAATTTAGCAACAATCGTCCTATAATCTCGGACCAACTTCGAAGAGAAATGATTATTCTTAAACGTAGCACATATCAAAACAAAGCCAGTTTAAATGCAGCAATAACATCGACCAATCGCCTAATGCCAAGATCTTGGTTTTCTCGACGAGTCGGTAATGAAAAGGAAGGAACTGAAGTCAACCGATCTTGGTTATTATATTCACCAAAAAACAATGCCGCGTATTGCTTTTGTTGCTTACTATTTAGTACACCAAATTTCACTACACAATCATCTTACGTAACATCTGCTGGTTTTAATAAATGATAGGAAAAAGATAAATTCATTAGCCATGAAAGTCCAAATCCCCCAAAATTACTTACAGCTTGGAAAGAGACATAACGTAGATTAACAAGTAAAACGGAAATTGAGGTATCATTAGATGCGCACATTCAGTATGAAAAAGAAGGATGGC
The DNA here is from genome assembly GCA_013421005.1 of Heliconius erato x Heliconius himera. Taxonomy (NCBI): domain Eukaryota; kingdom Metazoa; phylum Arthropoda; class Insecta; order Lepidoptera; family Nymphalidae; genus Heliconius; species Heliconius erato x Heliconius himera. The sequence goes on from JAATLQ010035131.1 coordinate 17,652, forward strand.
GAAATATATTGCAAAGAATATTAGCTTGCATGAGGTATTTAATTATGCAAAATCTTCCTCTGCGTGGCCATGTTGAAAAACTAGCACTTAAAGATGGTACAAACGTAGGAAACCTATCTTTGCCTAGACTTGTAGCTCAGCTCGATCCGCGACTAGGACATCATATGAGACATGCCACAGAAATTCCAAAAACTATCTCATATTTATCACCACAGATTCAAAATGAATTCATTCAACTTCTGGTATCTACAGTTCGACTTCAAGTAACAAAAGATAACAAAAGAAATAATGAAATTTTGCTTGATTCAACTCCAGATATCTCTCATCGAGAACAAATGTCCCAAGTCATTAGGTACGTAGAGGTTGATTTTATCAATAAAAAATTTTCTATAAAAGAATCTTTTTTAGGTTTTATCGACATACATGCCAAAAAAGCAGGCTCGATCGAAAATACGTTTTTTAGTTAAATTAAATTCCCATGAAATTTCACTTACAAACTGCAGACCACAATGTTACGATAATGCTGTCGTGATGGCAGGTCACATCTGGCGTTCAACAAAGAATAATAGAAAAAAATCATAAAGCATTGTTTGTAAATTGTGATAATCATTCATTGAATTTAGTAGGAGTTACTGCAGCTAAATTAGAGCCAATTTTTGTGACATGTTTTGGAATAATTGAAAACATATATCTCTTTATCTCATGTTTAACGTTGTGATGGTAATTTTTAAAAAATGCTGTAACAAAATCTGTCAAACGTGAATCTGAAACACGATGGAGTGCCAGAATACAAGTGGTTAGAGTTATCGTCGATAGGCTAGAAAAAATAGTAGATCCATTATAAAAAATAACAGATGACTAGACTACAAGTGACACCAGAAGTGAATCTTCAATTCTGTTGCAAAATATACAAAATTTTAGTTTCATAACTTTAGTTAATTTCTGGTAAGAAATCTTAAGGAGAATTGATCGTGTGCAACTCAGATTACAAGATCATAAAATGAATTTTAGAGAAGCGTTCCATGATCTTGAACTAGCCGAAATTAAAAAATATCTCTGAAAAATCTCTATTGCTTCAATAGAAAAGGCGAAGTCTATTTGTAAAAGAAGGGATATTAATACAACAGAACGTGTATGAAGACGCCATAAAATGCCCGGAGAATAGGCTAGAGTCTTTCTGCAGAAAGTTAAATTTCTCGTGTTATGAAAAGCGTTCTTGATCGTATTCAACAAGGAATATGTACACGATTTACGCGATTAAGTGACCTTAATTTCAAATTTGGATTTCTACTAGACATTGAAAATTTATTAAAGAAGGATAATGTTGATAACGACCTTGAGAAAGTTGTAAAAACTTGGGTGAATTTTACAATACAGATTTCAATGGAATAGAACTCTTTATCGAAATATGTGACTGCAAAATGTTATTCCGCAGTAGAAAAGAAAGTGAACCTAAAATCCATTAGATTTGCTCACTTTTATAATCTCCTAAGGAAAAGATGTTTTTCCAAACCTGAGAGTGGCACTTCAAGTATTTCTGACTATCTCAGTATCAATTGCTATCTACGATCAACGATTTTTAAGTGTGAAAAGAGAAAAATTTGGAATGATTAACTTTGATGAAATTATTGACTAAAGGCTCGCCAGCGGCTTCGCCCGCTTAAACTACATGATTATTGATTCAATAAGCAGAATTGATTGACAACTAAAATTACTTCTAATATGATTTTTTATTACTTTAATCTGTAATATTCTAATATGATTTTTTTACGACATTATCGTTTTTATAAGAATTTTTGATTGTTTCGAACTAAAAAATACGACCAATGTTGATATTTGATTTATAAAATATTCATAAAGCTAATTATTTATTATACGTATATATATTTGTAACATTACGTTCCTTTTTACCTTAAATGTGCTGATGTCAGTTAATAATTTAATTTACTGCTTCAAAAACAGCCTTAAATGTTAAATTATTGATTTGGGTAATGATTCATAATATTCTTTGTAAAATAACTGTAGTAATTGCATATCAACTCCTGTACAGTTTTAAAATTAGTTACATATATTATTAGCTAAATATACAATTGGTAAATATGTAGTTATTACAGAGTACACGTAGAAAGGATGTTTTTAGGCATTTTGATACTTGATATTTCTTTCAAGATCTAATCGTTCTTTATCTCTATGTTGAATTAATTACGACTTAAACTTAAATGTTATGATTTATGAAGGTAATCTCCACTAACAATTCAATTTTGTTTACTTTATTGTATAAAATATTATACGATAGTGCTTCAAAAATATATATTTTTATCAACATTCATATAACCAAGACGTTTCGAATGTCATTCTTTAGCCAGGAATCTTACCAGCGCGATTGCTATATAACATTTGCAGGCAAACAAATGCCTTGAGTTCATTTAAATGACGATAACTTTTTTTTTAATGAACCGATTTTGACGAAACAAAACAAAGCAATTGGTAAAACTTTTAAGTAAATCGGTTCAGTATTTTCAGAGAAAAATGTGACCATACATATCGACAGACAGACAGACATGAAATTAAAAAAAAAATAATTTTGATTTCTATTATTCTTTTTAAGTGTCCCTCTATCCATTTCAGTCAAAATTACTAAATGTACAGACAAAATATATTTACTGTCTTATTAGGGGGCGCTAAAAAAATATTTTGCCCCGGGCGCAAGTTAAGCTCGCTACGCCACTGAAGTAGACTCCAATGTCTAACAATTGAAGAATATGTGGCAACATTGTATGAGTGTGGTTAGTTTTGTACTTCACTCTGGGAAATGTTTTAATTAAAATATAAATTGTTCTCGTGTAAATCGCAAAGCTTACTAACTACAGTCGGTACGTAACTATTACAGATATTTATTATACTGATCACTAATTAAATCAATAATATTACTTAACCTAACTTGCCAAAAATAATAAAAATATAACGTGGATAAATAAGAAAAAAAAGTACGAATTAATTGAAATAAAAAAAAATACTGTATATAATATTCAAAATTGTATATAATTACCAAACGCTGCATCTCCATATGAATACGATCCATGAACTGATTGTACAAATATTTCCTATACTGATTGAACTCCTTCAAAGAGCATACAGCTCGACTATCTTTCGTTATATAACCGAGTACTTTCATTCTATTTCTTGCTGGTTTCTGCGCGAAATGATGAGCCAAGTGTGGATCGTGCATGGGGACGTAGTCGTATGACACGTTGTTGCAATACGGGTCGGTTAAGTCGAATGTAGGGCGCGGTCCATCACCCAATCCAAGGCGACGCACCTGGAACAAAAGGAAGCTTGCTTTTTATCCGTGTGAAAGCTCTGTCTCAGGTATTTAGAAACTTAAGAAACTAGTGGAAAGTTCCTTTTGTTTTCAGTTCAAATGAAATACTTAGTATTGTTTTCTTTTTTTTTTGCATAAAACTTATTTTAGATTAGTTTTTTTTTGTTTCATTCTTTTATTGTTTTACTAATATAATATTTTACTATAAATATATAAATGTATATAGTCATGTTTACGTAACGTATTTGAAACACAACAACACTTTTAAAAAAAAATTAAAAACATAAAAAAAAACATTGTCAAACATATGAATGTTTTAACATTGAAAAAACACTTAAAGCAGCATAACTGGAAAAACTAAAAATGAAAATCTAGTTTTTTAACGCTGACATCAAATATGCCGCAAGTGACACTCTTTGAGAGCCCGAGGGAACCACATCTAGGCCGTTGCGGGGAAGAATTTAAATAGTATTCATGAAACAAATTGTTTTTCTCTAAGTGCTAATATAAAATGCTACATGCATTTTATTTTGTTATAGTTGACATATAAAAAAAATGTTTATGTTAAGTAATACTTTTTGTTTTTTTCGTATAGTAGATTTGTTTATCTTTTTGCTATATTTACTATGTGTTGGCTTTTTAAAAATATATGAATCGAAATAACAATTTAGAATTATAACAACTACGTTGATCATTAGATAAAACTAATTTACTATATTTATAGTACAACCAAAAAAAAATGATGTGAAAAGAAATCTTGGTACTTTTGAGCGGAAGTCACTTAAGTAACGTAAAAAGCGTCGCTCAAGTTGAAGCCAACAATATCCGGTGTTATTTTCTTTAAGCGACGACGACGGTGAAAATGCAGAAGAAGCGTTTCCTGAGATAATTTATTATTTTACCATCAACGAAATAGCTTTTAGTGGTTATACATTAATTATGAAAAGGTCATGTTTCTGGTATATTAGCTGTAATTCGGAAATAACCATTTATATAGACTGTCGAATCGACCGTTCGTCTTGCACATAGTACGATCAGCCTGAATTCTCTTATGAAAATCGTTTCGTATTCGTCACTGTTACTAGAATATATAAAATAAGAAATAGAATTTAAGGTTGACTATACGTGTCACTTTTTAAATTTAATTTATATAATTAAATTTAAAAAGTGACACGTATAGTCGACCTTAAATTCTATATACAAAATAAGCGCTATATGCGCTTATTTTATGTAACAATTGACCTAATTGTATTTTTTAAAAACCAGTTAAATATGTCAATGTATGCAAAAAGATTATTTACTAATTTCGATTGCGTTTCTTGAATTATTTAAAAAAAAAACATTATTCTTGCATATCTATATATATAAAAGGACTTGTGCTGACTGACTGAGGTAAGACGCACGTAGAGCCGTAACCTCTGATGGTAGAAACGTGAAATTTGGGCAGATGTTTATTTTCATATTCTGGACATCCACTAAGAAGGGAATTTGAAAATTTTTAACCCTAAAGGGATGAAATAGGGATTAAAAGTTTGTATGGATTTTTTTTTTAATCTTTACCGATTTTTATAAAATTTGAAATTCAGACTTTTAAAAATATTTAATTGAATACGTGTTTCATGGTTTTTAAGAATTCACCCCCTAAGGGTTCAAATAAGGGGTTGACAGTTTATATGGAAAAATCTTTAAATTGCCACCGATTTTTAAAAAAAGTAAATTCAGACTGTTAAAAATATTTTACTGAACACGTGTTTCGTGGTTTTTTTAGAATTCACTCCTAATAAGCGGGCGAAGCCGCGCGCGCCCTCTAGTAGCTTATATAGGTAACCACAACGTAACTAAGTAAATACGAAAGATCCTATTCTAAATAGACTTAATATCAATACTGTGATTTCCCTTATATCTGTAGGCAGAAAACGTACGGATTGTAATGTTATAATGTAATTCTTTCTTTAACTGCACTAATTAAGAGAGTTGAGCATGAATGTAGGTAAAGCACCTACATATACCTATTGTTTTTATAATAAATATATACTTCAATATCACTTTACAATCTACATTAATAGAAAATGTATGCTATATTTTCTATAATAATCATATTCTTTAACGTGTATGAGAATAATAATTTATTTTGTATTTATCTGAACGAACACAAATTTAAATAGTAGGTATATATGTTATACGCGTAGAGTATGTTTATAACAAGCATTATTTACCACACAGTGAGCGCTCATTAAAACCATTATTAACATAAAATAATAATATTTAAATATGATCTACCATAGTACCACAGTATCACACGCTGTTTTCACAAGCTCAGTACTTAAACCAGAGGCATTAGATGAAAGCCAAAGTTATATGTATTCAACGGCGTAGAGCTTAAATAGATTTATTCCTCTTGAACATTCATAAATCCAACATCAGCAAACGTACGCAATAATATTGTTATATATTTCGTGTATACTGTACAGAATATTCCTTGTCATCTTCTATCTTAAAAATTCCGCTTTAATATATTATAATTAGAATAATGTATGTATGATTTAGTCATTTTTATATCGAATTATTAGTATAGAGATTTAAGTGGTATAATTTTAATACTAACGTGTTATATATAATTTAATAGTTAAAAAAACATGCTTTTTATCACAATACAGAACACATTAATAAGACGAATGTAATGAACACAAATTCAATATGTTTAATGATAGGTATTCCAAGGTTCCGTCAGCCACCTTCCAATTTCATAATCAGACCAGCGCGATGGTACATTATATCTAATCTACATGTAATTGCCAAGTTTCAAGATGATGCGTAATTTAGGAAGATTTTATTAAATACTTACTTAGTTACAGCTCGGCCTAACAAGAGCATGTTAAAAACTGAGATTTTTATATTAATAAAAATGATAACATATTTTACTTCCAAAAGCTGATTTAAGAATTAAAATTCATGTTTATAATACCATTACGTATCTTGTTTAACTAATGTAAGAACTCTTTATCTTTAAAACACACAGGTAAAAAGTTGAGGTTGCCTCACATAAACGTATCATGTAATCAACCAGAATAAATGAAAATGAGATGTAGCACTTTGCTACGTATGGTTGTGCCTTGTAATGCTACAGCTTGGATCAAGATGAATTGCATAGAGTTTTACATTTTATATTTTACACAGTTTTATTTTGAGTAATATATCTTTGAAGGCGATTAAAATAAATCTATCTTAAATTTTCAAATATTAAATACGAGAAATCTCAATTGCGTCACTTTTCTCATGGAATACAGTAGTTGTATGACTACGTAACTTTATATGTAAGTATATTTTCAATATAATGATCACTAAGATGCATATAATAAATACTAATAATATTCTTAAAGTTTAAATAGATGTACGCAATTTCATACCTATGTTCCTTGAAAATAGAACTGATATATCTGTGTCCTGAAAGAAAATATCTGTAGCGTATTTCGTACATAACGCTAATGGGCTATTACTTTCAAACATAATTATGATAAGGTAATATCAATAAGTAAACTTACATCTTCACCGATTTTTCCGCGTGAAAACACGATCTTTCCCTCTGGCATTTTCGGCACTGGCAGCTTACATTCCAGCCCAAGTCTGTACCAGAGTGGCAAGCCATTCTTTGGTACGGCCCGAGACGGTTTGGGTATAGAGTCGATCACTTTCTTCAATTCCGTCGGTTTTCTAAGCGTTAATAGTGTTATATTTATATCTTCTAATTCATCGAGTTCTACATCTGAGGTTTTTGCTGATGACATGATGATGAGGTTGTTGAACTTGATGTGAACAAACAAAAATAACAAGGAATACTTCGTTGCGTTCGGAAGGATATACAAAAATTTAACAAATTTGACAACTGTTTACTTTTATAAAATATTAATATTTCATTAGAGTATTACACAAGCAGGTTTTATGTTATATTATATGTAAATTTTTAATTTGTTATTTTATGTATAAGCTTAATTGTCGTTTTAGTACATTTCCTTTTATAGAGTTAGCTTAAGTCTTATTCTAAGTATAAGTCATCATTTTACAGAATAAATTTAAAGGGATAATTTATACAAAAACAAAAAACGGAATAAAAAAATCACAACGTTGTTTACAGTCCTAGAAAAGAAAGAAAGATTGAATAAAATCTAACAAGTGACAGTAGCGAGAGTTCAAACATGAATCATTTATATTTGAGACTCGACAAGTCCCAAATGAGACACAAAGGGGAAAAACGCGCGCGTCTACATACTCTCCAATTTAATGTGACTCATTTCATGTGTGACGGAAATGTTATTCACAACACTGTTTTCTTTCATATTTTGTCGTATTTTTGTTGGTTTTGATACAAAAGACACGTCTGAAAATAATGATAAGATTTCAGCAGAAAATGATTGAGGTAAAGCGGAGAAAGAACAAATTAGTTAATCTGTTTTGTTATGTTGTGTGGTGGTGGGTTTTATTATGGTGTTACATTGTAATGTATGGACAATTGCGTGCAATATATTTGAAATATTTTATTTTATTTTAATAGAATATTATAAGAAAGAAATAAGGAGGTACGTAATAAGGAGGTCTTTTCTTTTGAATATTCTATTCAAAATGCTTAAGCTGACTCGAAACTGCTATTTTCCTTATTGATCAATCAATATTTATTATATACTAGCGGACCCGGACGCGGCTTCGCCCGCTTAAATTTTACGAATGCTTATAGATATATTTAGGAAATTGTTTTTGAAAATGTCTTACAAATTTAAATGAAAAAAATATAAGTAAACGCAACCATAGTAAAATATTAATACTAAAAACTAAACAAAACCAGCTACATTATTAATAATTTTGTCTCTGTCTGTCTAATCTGAACTAATTTTTATTGGACTTTCAGTGATCGATTTTACTAATTTACCCGGCAAAAATTTTTTACTCGTTTTCCTTGCGCGCGTACATAGATACTATATGAAATTACTAAAGTCCTTTCTACATTAAATATGATAAGTTTTGCGAGCAATATCAAATAAAATCCCAAAAAACTAAAACCACAATTTATTAAGTGTATAACCACGGTATAGATAACCATCCAACCAAGATGAAATAGCCAACAATTCTCTCTTCAATACTTAAATAATATTATACCGATGCCGCGCAGGGCCGCTACTTACACCACACCAAGGAATTCATGAAAATCTAACTAATACTCGAATAAGAGAAGAACCAAAGAAAAGTAGAAATTAATTATAAACAGCAAATAATTATATAAAAATTAACAGTAGTTCGAAAATGTATGAAAATTTACAAAACCGTCAAAGTCATCTGCCCGTTCGCGTCGGTCATACTATGCCGGTCGTAGTTCGCTAGGTCATTTCGAATCAGTGACATCTCCTTAATTATTTATTAGATTGTTATACAGTAAACTATAATTTCAATCTAGATGAAATGCTTTAAGTGACTATTATATTCATTTTCATAAGGATCAATATCAAATTATAGAAAATACATACAACAAAAATCCGATAAATATAAAGTAAATAAATTAAAATGGTTACTTGTTGTTACTGTGTTACTTTGCTCAAGCTTCAGAGATAAACATCGTATCAACATGTATCGCGGACTTTTTTAAATATTATTTAAAGGACAATATTTTTGTAAAACATTATTTTTATGTATCTCATAAGGTTGAGCCGGCGCACGCCATGTATGCGTTAAGCAAGCTCATTTTGGGTGACGTTTGCTTATAACAACAAATAAACTTTGCAAACCGTTGCTTAGCAACGGTCGGTTGTTATTAACATGGCGGAATAAATTGCCTGTCAAATTAAAAAATATTTTAATATATTAGTATATATCGACAATATTACAAATATGAGAAAAAAAAGTAACCTATGTTCATCCGAAGACCCTCAAGTATCTCTGTATGAGTA
>JAATLQ010035132.1:0-26910 GCA_013421005.1 Heliconius erato x Heliconius himera
ACGCTGTATCCCGCACATAGCAGGGTAGGCAGAGGGAACCTAGTGTTAAGACACTCCGTTCCCCACTTTCTGCCGAATTCTGGAGGCATTGCTTGTTGAGTGGCAGAACTCAACGCCGCGCTTAACCTCGCCACCAGAACGAAGAAATGGAAATATAAATTTAAGTTAATATTTCATCTCCTCGAGTGGGGATCGAACCCACAACCAGTTGGTTTTACAGTCACACTTCTTGCCGCTGCAAGGCAACAAGGCCAGTCGTGGCGACTGGCCTTGTTTACTTTATTGTATAAAATATTGTATAATAGTGCTTCAAAAATATATATTTTTATCAACAGTCATATAATCAAGACGTTTCGAATGTCATTCTTTAGCCAGGGTCATACCAGCGCGATTTCTATATAACATTCGCTGGCAACCTAATGCCTTGAGTTCATTGAAATGACGATAACTTTTTTTTTAATGAACCGATTTTGATGAACCAAACTTCAGAACCTTAATTGAGTTAAAACAAAGCAATTGGTGAAATTTCCAAGTAAATCGATTTAGTAGTTTCAGAGAAAAATGCGGACAACAATATGTCGACAGACAGACAGACAGACAGACAGACAGACAGACAGACAAGAAATTAAAAAAAAATCTTTTTGCTTTCTATTAGTCTTTTTAAGTGTCCCTCTATCCATTTCAGTCAAAATTACTAAATGTACAGACAAAATATTTTTACTGTCTTATTATATATAGAGATTAGACTGAATATATATGAATTTATATACACTGTATCCCGAGTAAAGCGGGGAAAACAAAAGATAGCCTAGCGTTAGAGCATTTTGTTCCCCACTTTCCGCTCAATTTTCGAGACATTATGTTGGGTCGTTGTGCCTACTCGCCGTAAGTCGAGCTTTGTCTTGCACCAGAGCAAGGATATGAATACAACCCGTGTTCTTGAGTGGGAATCGAACCCACGACGACCAGACGCTATATCTAAATGACATTATTTTGACAAACGCCATTAACTAATAACTAATTATAATGTCATAAATGCAAGCAATTCTCTAATTTAGTTTTGAATACACATCATCAAATTTTGATTGTGTTTGGTTGCATCATCTTGCTCTTTTGAAATGTTCTTTAATGTATAGAGCACGTTGTGATCATTAGGTATTGGTTTAACGATATGATTATTCAATAAATCCAAGTTTTGTGAGCGAAGCCATTACTGCGTGAAGTAAATACTTCATTTATTTTATAATATCTATTTAAGTATAATATGTTGAAGACAAGAAAATGCTTATCATTATCTATTCTATCTATATATGTAAAAGGACTTGTGCTGACTGACTGAGGTAAGACGCACGCAGAGCCGTAACCGCTGATGGTAGAAACGTGAAATTTGGGCAGATGTTTATTTTCATATTCTGGACATCCACTAAGAAGGGAGTTTGAAAAATTATAAACCTAAAGGGATGAAATAGGGGTTGAAAGTTTGTATGAAAAAAAAATTTAATCTGTACCGATTTTTATAAAATTTGAAATTCAGACTCTTAAAAATATTTCATTGAAAACGTGTTTCATGCTTTTTAAGAATTCACCCTCTAAGGGTTCAAATAAGGGATTGAAAGTTTATATGGAAAAATCTTTAAATTGCCACCGATTTGTATAAAAAATTAAATTCAGACTGTTAAAAATATTTTATTGAACACGTGTTTCGTGGTTTTTTTAGAATTCACTCCTAATAAGCGGGCGAAGCCGCGCGCGCCCTCTAGTAATACATATTCCCAAAATGGTCTTTCTAACAACAACAAATAATGTCTTATCTTAAATTAAAACTAAACGATGAAAAAAAAATAAAACCTATGCACAAACTTAAACAGGGGCACAAATTGCGACTGTAAGCGCGACTGGTTGTGGGTTCGATCACCATCTGAGAAAATGAAATATTTATTTAAATTTCTATTTCCATTTCCTCAGTGGTGTCGAGGCAAAGCGAGGCCTAGAGTTCCATCACTCAACACGTGATGCCTCCTAAATTCGGTGGTAAGTGGAGAATGTAGTGTCTTAATATTAGGTTCTCTCTGCCTACCCTGCTGTGTGCGGAATACAGCGTGAAGCTGATTTATTTATTTTCACACACTTAAACAAAAACTTGATGGACTTAACTAAATAGTGCAAAAAAGTAAAGAAAATTAAAAAATAATAGGTAAGTGATATTATAGATACTTATATAAAACTTACTTAATTACTGCCTAAAATCCGTTGTTTTAAAAGTCACGAAAGATTACGACGATCAGACGAAGAGATCACGTGATACTTCCGCCGAAATTAATATCAAATTGTCAGATCATTGTCAATTGTTCCTTGGAGCACAGAAAAAATTACACAATCAAGATATATAAGCACATATGCATCACTTTTGCTGTATTTTCTTTGAAATTCATTACGTAATCAAAACAGATAGGGCACTTTATAAAAGTGCATATGGCAGCTAACTAAGGCCCGTATTAAGATGCTCTTTTCATTAATATATACATAATTTAATAATGAAAACGATATCTCAAGATCTATCTTATATTTAAGAGCGGTTTACAAAAACGGTGCTTAGTCTCTCGACTTTTATAAGTAGTACTTCAAGTTGACCTACAATCCTTAAAATTGATACGGCGCCCTGGATAAGTGACTCCGACTCACACTTGACCAGTTATGGAATCTTTTGATTATATGTATATATTGTATATAAAATGTTATAAATAATAACGTTGTTTTTAAGCCTGGCTACTCGTGCGCAGAGGCATAAAGTGTGACTACATAAAGCGTTTACGCCACTGGTTGTGAGTTCGATTCTCACTAGAGGAAATGAAATACATATAGATATGTTGAAATTTATATTTTAATTTCTTCGCTCTGTTGCCGAGGCAAAGCGCGGCGTTGCGTTCCGTCACTCCATACACAATGCCTAAAGCATTCGGCGGAGAATGGGAAACGGAGTGTCTTAACACTAGGTTTCCTCTACCCTGCTGCGTTCGGGGTACAGCGCGAAGCTGATTAATTTTAATTTTTAATTTTATAAATAATGTAATGTATTACATGAGCTTCGGTTGTAAGAAGAGGTCGTCCCTAATCACGAGTTAACTTTACACGTACAAAGCTTTCCTCAGTTATATAATGGAAGGAAATTGTAAGTCACTTATAACCTCTGTAGATACTTCATAGTCTGTAAATACATGAGATATACGTATATATATATATTTATATGTATTTCGTAATACATATACATATAAAAGCCTAACATTTTTTCGGAATCTGAAAGGAATGTTTTAACACTAGGTTCCCTGGACACTCTGCTTTGTAGGAAAAAGCGTGATGTGTTTTTTTTTTATTTTATTTTCAGGCGTGATTTGCGTGTAACAGGGTAGGCAGATTTTAAATCAGACGCTGTCTCTCTGGGCCACAATTGCCTATACTAGGTTTGAATATATTCTAGCTTTATCACCTTGTACTTGCTTGAACCAATATATTTCAATATTATGAGTTAAAATTTTTGTCTAGTTGTCGCCGACGACTTTATTTACACAGAGGTTATGACGTAAAGTAGAAAATCTCATTTTTTCTCGTTCCCGTAGGAATTTTAAGAAATCCTCTCTTATTTCATGCTTCGTTCTCCATTTTCCGCTGTATTTTGAAGGCATTGCCTGTTCAGTGGTATAACTTAATGTAACGTTTTACCTCGATACCAGAGCGAATAAATTGGAAATATTAAATATTTCATTTCTTTGTGTGTGACTCGAACCCACAACCGGTAGCGTTTACAGTCATACTTTGTGTCTATGCGCCACGACAGGCAATGAATAACGGAGTGCCTTAACACTAAGTTCCCTCTGCATACCCTGCCGTGTGCGGGATACAGCGCGACGCTCGCTTATTCTAATCTATTAATCAATTACCAGTTTTATATACCTATATAGTATATAGATTTCAATATGAAATAAGTATATTATAACAGTATAAAAGATATCTCTATACAAATCGCACTCATCGTGCAATGTGCTCCAGTCGTCGGACAGATAAACCATCGTTATATCAAATACCTAACCTTTGCTACATACTTTCCAATGACCCGTTACGACTGCGTAGTGATGTTAGCTGTGATCTACTGCATTATTGTTGTTTGTCGATATTTATATTTATTAAATTTATTATAAAGTGGGACTTTTAATGCGGTTGGTTGTGAGTTCGATTCCCACTCGAGTAATTGAAATATTTATTTTAATTTATATTTTTATTTCATAGCTGAGCAAGATGTATCTACCTGTAAGTATTTGTTACACCTAGTTTTTAATTCCATATATTATGTATCTTTTTTGTCTGTATTGATGTAAACAAATGTTGGTGGATCAATAAATAAATAAATAAATAAAATAGCTGGTGTTAAGACAAAGCGCGCCGTTGAGTTCCGCCAGTAAACACAAATTGCCTCCAGAATTCGGCAGAAAATGGAGAACGGAGTCTCTTAATACTAGGTTCCCTCTGCCTGCCCTGCTGCGTGCTATATCCATAGCATGAAGCAGATTTTTTTAATTTAAAAAAAGTAAAAACTTCCCTATATTTTCACTTCTTAATTCTATACTAATTTGCAATCCGTGGCATTTTTAAAATCAGATTTAAAAAACATTTTTATAATCTCAATTAATATCTTTAATATTTTACTTTGTTCTTTTCTTTGGTTTATTATTTAAAATTTTCTTTATGATCTTTATATTTTTGTTTGTACGTTTAGTGTGCGAGTGGTAATCGAACCAGCAACTTGACGCGTATACCGTCGCGCAGTTGTGATCCTGTTCCACTGTTAATATTTCCTATATTCAAGTATTTTGTGGTAAATGTAGGAATTAAACTTTATGCAGTACAACCGCGCCACAACGGCCTCAGTCCTCTATCTTTACAATATATTTTTTTCCTTTAAGAAATTTGATGCTGATACGTATTTACGAACTATTGCTATTTAAATTTATAAGTTAACTTTTGATTTTATTCTTGTTTTTCTATTATAAATTTATAATTATGTGAAAACATTATACTGTACACGCAGCAGCTGACGTAAGTCTAAGTAAAAAATAAATGTTTTGTCTGGATGTTAATTTGTATACTGAGACTGAAATTTCTAAATAAGAAATAGCTATTTTTTTTACCAAAATTAATTAAATAAGCAGAGTGACTTATACCTAATTAGTTTCTGTCTTTTCTTGTTGCCCATGGACTATGAAAAATACATAATTACAATAATAGTACAAAATATCCGTTCAAAGTGTCTGATTAGGGAACGGAGTGTCCTAACCCTAAAATCCCAGGTTTCCTCTGGTGCCCGCACCAGAGGAAACCTGGGATACAACGCGGGATACAACGTGAAACTAAAAAAAAATATAAAATAAAAGACCAGCATTTAACTTAATTCGCCTAATAGAAAAGTAAAACAAAACTGCGTAACCATCAAAGTGGACCCGCTAATTCAAAGTTACGGTAGCGTGTGTTTTACAAATCAATATATTACACGTTAGAAATATTTGAGATGCAAACGGCATAGAGGACGGTGGAAAACACACTTTCCAGTTTCACCGCAGAATCCTTTTAGTGTTTGTTCCTTGTCAAGTTATAGGCTGAAGCGATTTTATATTGCCTACGAATATATTTTGTTGGGCTGCATCCAGAACCTTCTAAAACAAAAATACGTTTTGCACAGTAGACAGTAAAAACTGCCTTAAAAACGACACGAATACTTTAAAAAAGTACCATATTGTAGGTTATATAAATGCGTGATTACAAGCTAGTTTATCATAGCACCATTAGATACTTTAAGTTATCACTTTAAAGAAATGATTATTTCAAACAATTGTAGTTAGAATTAAAAGGTCTTGCACTGATGTCGACGATTTAATTTATTACTTGTTTATATCATTAATGCTCCATAAAAAGTAGTCTTTATTTTTCGTTAAAATAAATTTTATTATTTTACATATTATAGTGGTATATTTTATATAGTTATTTCTTACTTAAAACCAGGCTTATGAGACTAGCAGAACTTAATTCAAAAATAAAATTCGTAAAATTAATTTAATCAACAAAATATAATTATATTTATATCACTTAACCAATAAAAAAACACTTTATATTAGCAACATTAAATATATTGTAGATCTAAAGAATTACCAATAGACTATAGATCTATTACAATATTTAAATTATGTATATTTAACTGTTCGGGGACATGAATGGATCGTGGATCATAGAGAAATGATGTAAGCTTGAATAAAAAATTACTTTAGTTATGTGTTGTTATAAATTCTCTCATTCATTTTGTTGTTAGCAAAAAACTATTGTATTATATGAAACTGTTATATATGACAAAAACGATTTATACCATTTTTTATTTGTCTCTTAGATAATGCGAGGTAGGTTGGGCCATTAAATATAATAAATTTTCGTTTATCACTTCTGTTTTATTTGTAAATAAAATATATAATATTATAATATAAATTATACTCAACGCCTGTAATTTGGGCCAAGCTGTCATATTTGCGTAATTCACACGGAAGCGAGATGAGTGTGACTGACATAATGATTTACGCATTATGAACAAACGGACAGGTGCATTCCTGCCTCCTTTTATATATTATATTAATAAGTGTTTATTTCGTTAGATAAAAACCTCCTTTAAAATCATGATAGGCACATGCCTATTTCATTATAATCTTATACCCAACTTGGGTATTATATTATTTCATTTTATAATTTTAATTATATTTTCATTTAATTATTAATAGATAAATTATATTTGCGTGTGGCTTTTAAGTACATTATCGTATTTTTTTAAATACGCTCACATGCGTCACTTAACACGCAACGCCTTCAGAATTCGATAAGAGGAAACGAAAGTGTCTTAACAGGAAGGGAGGTTCCTAGGTTCCCTCTGCCTACACATTGTGAAGTTAAAATAAAACGTTTTGTAATGTGATGTTCATTCATTCTTGTTCGTTTATTTATAGATGTATCAATAGATTTTTACTAGTTTTTTTTAGACACACCGTTTCCTATTTTCCATCGAAATCTGGAGGTATTGCGTGTTGGCAATATTTTTCGTTACCGTTAATATTAGTACATCTCGGATACATTTTAGAATAGCAAAAAAACGTACCAAATTCTAACATGTATACATACTTAAAATTATACCAATGAATCCAAGGCGAAAAAAAACAGCCTTGACACCAAGGTACAAGTGTAGATACTTACATAAGCATATATGTAAATAGGTACATATATTTATAACGATAGGTTAAAATAAATTAAGGCATTTTTATTTATAAAATGTGGACAGGGAGGAAGGAAAAACATGGTGATGCCTACATAATTTTTTTTAGCTTCACATTGTGTTCTACATACAGTAGATTAGGTAAAAGGAACATGTTCTCTCTTTCCCCACATTCCCCTTAATTTTCTCATTGTGTGTTTAATGGTGGAATTAAACGAAACGCTGTGTCTTCTACTACTAAACTTAAGAAATTATAATAAATTATTTCGCCATTTGTTAACCGAACCGACGTACGTAAAATAAAGATAATTATTTTCTATTTGTCCATCAGTTTACAATTTACAGACATTGACAAAAACTACTTGAGCTAAATACAATGTGTTCAGCTTAATTAGTTATGTGGTTGGTTGGTTTTTGCTGCCTTTGGTAAAGTGTAATATGGAGTTATATATATCGATGATTTTTCACTTTACATAGCAAAGTGAGTGACAGAGTTTTATAACTTATTTATTTAAAAAAAAATCCTAAGTTCTATATTCATTAGTTATACCAATAAATATAGACACAAAAGTTACAATAACAAATATTTTTTCAAGCCATCTGGTTGACATGCATGTTGATCATTATGGAAGTGGAACGTCATGATTGTAGATTCAATTCTCAATTGGGGAGTTGAATTATTTGGATTCTGATGCTGGTTAGTAATGAGTGACTGCTATCTGATGTAGGACGCTAAAGTTTGTCAGTAAGTTCCTTGGGGAGTATAGAGGATGATTCGAGGATACTAATACAGGACTTTTTTAATCACTGCAGGATGGAAAAAAAACTTTTACATTTTATAGTTACACAAAGGAATTTGAAGGCGGCTAATAGTAAAATTTATAAATTGAACGTGTGGTTTATTGCAAGGTGAAGGTAACTACTACTTAGAACATAATTTACAGCATACAACACATGTACATTGTATAACCTCGGTCTGTTAATTAAAGAAAGGCAAATTTTGAAATATCCTTTTTTTGTAAGAATGTAGCTCTTGCAGTAACCATATAATTATACAATTTTAATTCATTTTTCTCTGAAGTGGAATAAAGTTAGACCTATCTCTAAAATATGTCGAAATAAATTATATTTAAATCTAGTAGAATTAGAATAATAAATGGATGGATTTTTTAACCAAATAAACTCTTTAGCTATAGAATATTTTTATAAATTTCTCATAGTTAATTCTCCTAGAGATTCTTTATAATTGTTATCCTTGACCTGATTAAGTAATTTATGCTGTTCGAATGTTGCAGAATAATACACTAAGAAGTTATTAGAATAATTTATATAAAGTAACGTAAAAATTATGGTTAATAATTAGGCTCATACTGGTTGCATAGAAGATAATAAACTTTTATGCTTATACGTTTACTTTATAAGTATTTTTTTTTACTTAGTGTTGAACAACACTTTAAAAATGAACAACGCTAAAAAAAAATTCTGTTTTGATTTTTAAATTTTGTACATAATATTCTCTATAAATGATAACAATTGGCAAAATACAGGAAAAAACAATTTTATAAAAGATATAGAAATTATTGTTTATTAATTGACAAACATTATCTAAACCATCTAAATGTGTCATAGACATTATTATTATTAAAAAAGTAAAGATTTTCCCAGTCTTCATCAGGAGTGATACCAACCAACATTTTAGACTTCTCCCACAATCTTCTAGTTAATATGGTATCATTGGCAAACCAGGTACTGTAAAATTCGGCACAATCACGAAAATGCTTTCCACTAGACTCTTTTACTCGAGGATCAACAGCCAAGAACACAGGCATTGTTGCAACTCTATGTAGAGGCCTACCAAATATTGTAAGAGCCGTGTTAAAAAATGTCTTCCATAAAGTACTGTTATAATGTCTAAAAAATTCCGATTTGCCTAAGCCTGGATCCATACTGTACACGCTCACACCACTACCTTTAATTCTTTTGTCCATTTCTATTGTAAATAACACGTCCGCCAATTTCGCGTTGCAGTATATCCCGAAATTTGAATATCTTCCTACATCATTCATGTGGTCTATTTCAATTTTTCCCAAAATAAGAGCTAACGATGACACATTTATAACTCTGCTGGGCGCTGAAGCTTTCATTAGTGGAAAGAGCAGGAACGTTAACAAAAAAGCTCCAAAGTAATTAACTTGCATCATGAGGTGTAAGTTATCAGCTGTCAATCTGTCTTCTAGTCCAATAGCACCAATATTATTGATCAAAATGTCAAGTCTTGGCTCCAACGTGTTTATATCATTTGCAAAACTCCGAATTGATTTAAGAGATTCGAAATCCATTGTCCTGGTTACTACATTAGTATTTCCTGAACTTTTTATAATATCATTTTTTGCATTCGAGAGTTTTTCAGGGCTACGACTGGCTATAATGACTCTCGCTCCACGTTTTGATAGATTCTTGGCTACTTCTAGTCCAGTCCCTGATGTGGCACCAGTAACAAGTGCCACCTTACCGTCCAATCGTACATCATTTTCACAATTTGTAAAATCGTCTAAGATTCGCATAACGAAAATATAACGAGCTATCAGTGTTGTTTAACAGACAGCAATTTTAAAACTGAACTACCTTCAGTTTTAACACCAAGGTATTACTCAAAGAAGGTCAATGGTACACTTTATATGTTTAGGTGAATGAACATTAAAGAACTTGTTTTATTTTTATTTAGCGTTTCTAATTCGAGACTCATGTGGACATAATAATACAGTATGTACTATGTAACATATTATGATTTATTTAAAAAGTTAAGCTTAACATGAGTTGAATTTTGTTTGGAATATAATTAATTGTAGTTAAATATAGTAAGTTAGATAAAAATATTATATATAATTAAGTTACTTTTTATTTTGTATTATTATTATAGTTATATTTATATTTTCACTAGTGGGCGCGCGCGGTTTCGCCCGCTTATTTGCACCCTTAGGGGTGGATTCTATAAAAACCACGAAACATGTGTGCAATAAAATATTTTTAACAGTTTGAATTTGTTTTTTTATAAAAATCGGTGAGATTTAAAGATTTTTCCATACAACCTTTAACCCCTTATTTGCACCCTTAGGGGGTGAATTCTAAAAAACCATGAAACATGTTTTCAATTAAATATTTTTAAGAGTCTGAATTTCAAATTTTATAAAAATCCGTGCCGATTTAAAAAAAAAATCATATAAACTTTCAACCCCTATTTCATCCCTTTAGAGTTAAAATTTTTCAAAATCCCTTCTTAGTGGATGTCCAGATTACAAAAATAAACATCTCAGCGGTTACAGCTGTGCGTGCGTCTTACCTCAGTCAGTCAGGTACATGTCCTTTTATATATATAGATAAATTATATAGATTATTAGAAAGATTATTAATTTTCCTAAGTAAAAAATAGATAGATAAATGAGGTTCTCCAAATATATTTTTAAAAAACATTAGATTTTTATAGATATATGTCCGCAAGTGTGTGCCACACTTTTAGACTTGGAGGGAAAGAGGTCCTCTAGAATAACTTATTGTATTAGAATTTAACATAGACATTGTACAAGCTTAATAGTATTTTGCTCTGGAAGAAATATAAGTTCTGTAAAAGCCTCGAGGGGATTTCTTTACAATAATTATAAATTAAAATTAGCTTCACGGTGTTTCACTTACACAACAAGGTAAGCAGAGGGAACCTAGTCTTAAGACAGTCCATTTCCTATTTCCTAAGTAGTAGGAACGCACGATATTATTAAAATCTAGAATATTTTCTGTTTTTAGATAAAGAAAATTTATGGATCTCCGCACAAAAAAATAACTTATATCCCCACGAAAAAAAATACTTACAGTTACATTTTTTTTATATAGCCCGTGTTTCCAAGCTGCCCCTACTTCCCCTATGTATTATTACGTACTTACTAAAACAATGAGCATTTCTGAACAAGCGAATCGGAGCGTAATATATTCGGTCGGCTAATACCAGTATCGTCTATTACAACACTAATATAAAACTAAATTTGATAATCTGCCCAATATATCATGTAGATAAGAAAAATACATTTCATTTGCTTTTATTTTTGGGCAATTTTTTATAGTTAAATGAATTATTACATCGTTATAAAATACTAGTGGCCCGCTGGCGGCTTCGCCCGCATACCTTTATTATACTGCATTTGCCAAAAGATTCAATCATTTTCAATATTTTTTTATAATTCTGAGAAAGTCCAAGTTCTCGAAAATTATACATCCAAATCACATATTATAAAAAGCTAAACTTAAACTAAAACTTAGCTTCATAACATTTCGTTGGTGATGGTGATGTGATAACTCTCCCTAATAAATTAGGTAAATAATAATAAAGGCCAGTCGTGGCGCAGCGGTACAAAGTGCGACCGTAAAACCGATTGGTTGTGGGTTCGATCCCCACTCCAGGAGATGAAATATTTATTTAAATTTATATTTCCATTTCTTCACTCTGGTGTCGAGGCAAATCGCGGCGTTGAGTTCTACCACTCAACACGCAATTCCTCCAGAATTCAGCAGAAAGTGGGGAACGGATTGTCTTAACACTAGGTTCCCTCTGCCTAACCTGCTGTGTGAGGGATACAGCGTGAAGCTGATTTAATTTATTTTAATAATAAATAGTTAGATATTGAATCTATGTTAAATAAAAAACTGAGCACTTAGCAATTTTCAATTATTTTTTGTCACAACATACTTTATTCTCACTTATTTATAAGAGATAGATATACGGCGTTGCTGACTTTATTTAAGAACTAATGAAACTAAATATTTGTGTAGTACAATGTATTTCCATATATTTATTTATTTCTGCAGTATGCAGTAAGTAATACGATGGCATCCCTAGTTATTGCTATTTAATTATTTAAGGCTTACTAAGAATTAAATCGTATTATTATAACACTCCAAAATAAAAAAAACTAAATTCTGAACAGTAATTCCAGAGATCTTAGCGTTTAAACAAACAAACAAACTCTTCCGCTTAATCATATTAAGTATAGACGTAGGTATATGGCAACCTTGCCGCAGAATATTACTTTTGTATCTTTTGACGCTACTTTTGACCTTATCAAGTTACCTCTATATTACGGGACTCAAAATATTAAGTGACATTTTGAGTTTCACGTTACTTTTTTTAATTAAAAAAAGGTTTTTTTTAACTTCGAATCGGTGCCAAATAAAACCAGCTTAGTAATTCGATATTGTAGTAAGGTTATAGTAGAATTAGCTCGACACACTTCAAAATGATAAAATCTTTTTTTAATTATTATTGTTTAACAAAGTCAAAGTACGCTTACTGTATGTAAAATTATTTTCTACTTTTTAGTCCGTCGTTTGAAGTCGGTTTTTTTGTAAAATTAATTTATTTTACGAGTTTAAATGATAGGTAGACCTTAAGAGGATGCTTCTTAAACAAGTAGGTAGTGGTTGTAATTTCAAAACGTTCCACAGCTTAACTCTATGTGACACATTATGACCATTTACTCAAAAACTATTACAATTATCACTAAATTACTACGCTGGGATCACCGTGTCGCCCATATTCAAAATGGTCTAAGAGTTGTAATGCTACTCAACATTACAACAAAACACACTTTTGACCAGTAAGAGTTTGTTTCGATTAGCTCAATAAAATAAATTTAAGACTTATGTGATTTTCTCATAAATACCATTGTCAGAAAAGAAATAAAAATATGGGACCACACGGGAGACGTTAGCTTTAAATCGCTTCACCCAGTCAAAAGATCTGAGGTAACGAACATAAAAAATAAAAAACACAGTTAAATTGATAACCTCCTTTTCTTACAGAAGTCGGTTAAAAAGGCTTAAGCAAATACAGCATAATAATACAAGCTTAGGCTAAGTAACGAAATATACTAACTAATTATATTCAATTTAAGGAAATAACATAAGGTTTATAAGAATTTACTAAAAAAAAAAATTGGCAACTATTAATAATTTCAGGCCAGTTGAAGCCGATTGGACGTGGTAGGTTCGATTTCTACTCGGGGTGAATGAATTATTTTAATTTTTTCGCAATGATTACAAGAGACAGCACGGCGTTGAGTACCGGTACTCAACTCGCAATGTCTCGAAAATGGGATGGTAAATGGGGAACGGAGTGTCTTAAAGGGTTAAGACCTAGTGAGGTTCTCTTTGCCTACCCTGCCATATGCGGGACACTACATGAAATTAAATATGAGTCTATGTGTAAGAGTATTTAAATAGTTTGTAGATTTCATTACAAAAACTGTAGTTTTTGATTTCACCACGAGCTGGCCAACGGTATTCGTCTGAACATAAATAAAATGGAGAGTGATTAAAAAATAAGTATATACAATCTTTTTAATCATATTATGTTTGGTACTTTTTAAGGTTACATTAAGTCTATATCTACACTAATAAAATTTTACACAAAGATATTTTCATTATACTTTTAGGCATTATTCCATGGTACTTACTTTTCTTAAGGATATAATATTATTACTTTCCGATATATATGTACATCACTATAAATATAAAGCTTGATTTTATTTATTAATATTTATAAAACCTTAATTCTCACTCTCCCAATCTTCCTCAGCTGTTATATTTAAAATTCCTTTCGATCTTTCCCAAAGCTCCTTGGTAAGCTTCCTGTCGCTGACCAACCAATGATTAATCCAGGTTTTACAAAACTTATAATGTTTTCCACTCACTGTCTCTAACGCAGGATCTGCTGCTAGAACTGTTAATTGTTTTCCAACGTCTTCTTTCGGCTGTCCTATCATGTCTATAAACAATTGAGAAATATTTCTAACTAAATTAGGAAGATTCTCTAATATATTTGTATCGCGCACAACGAATGGATCAAAAGTATTTGCTGTTACACCGGTACCCTTTAATCTGTGATCCAATTCTGCATTAAACAGAGCTACAGCTAATTTTGAATTTGCCGTTTGCTCAATCACGTTATACCTCCCAACATCGCTCCAATGGTCAAAATCTAAATGTCCTATATACATTGATGAAGCAGAACTGTTAATTATTCGGCTAGGTGCAGAGCTTTTGAGTAAAGGCAGCAATAGATACGTGAGAAGAAATGCTCCGAAGTAGTTTACTTGCATTGTTAGATTGATGCCGTCGGCGGTGAGCTTATCTGGTAAGCCGACGGCACCCGCGTTGTTGATAAGAACATCAAGTCTTTCTTCTGTTTGAAGAGTATTCGTTGCAAAACTTCTAACAGATTTTACTGAAGCTAAATCAAGTAATTTATAACTGATGTCTTTATTTCCAGTAAGTTGTTCTATTCGATCTCTTGCCCGGCTGAGTTTTGTTTCGTTGCGGCTAGCTATGATGACTCTTGCTCCTTTGTTAGCTATGCTTTTGGCTGCTTCGTATCCCATTCCAGTGCTGCCACCAGTTATGATGACCACTTTTCCATCGAGGCGCGCATTTGTTTCACACATTGTTCCATTTGATTGTAAATTAATGTGACAATATAATCAGGTCAACGTCTATATAGACACTAAAGGCTAAAAGGAAGTGGAACCATAAACGTGCTCTGCAACGTTATTTGTTATTATTATTTTTTTATATCGGTATTTAATTGTCTTGTAGATGCTACTATTGAGTTCTCACAACTTTCTCACGTTATTATATTTATAATATTATTTAGTTATATTATTATTGGTATACTATACATATTGCATACTGTAAAAATAATATATTTTTTTATTAAGCTATTAAATGTGTCTTTCTTTACCTTTTCTATTATTATTTAATGTTTATAATAAAAACATTATTTTTTAAAATTACTATTTTATAATTTTTTGGAAGCCAATTCAATAAAATAAATTTACTTCAGATATACGAAATGGAAACAGTAGTAATATAGGAACCTTATCTAGTAAAAGTAGTGGTCCTTGCTCCACCCTACGTGTTTATTGTATATCATTAAACTGGTGTACTAATATTATTTAACTTTAGTAATAACGTGTGTTCCTTTATGGTCAACGTGACGTAATTCAATTTGACGTGACAGAAAAAGTCCCGTATTAGAATTTTTTTTGAATGTGAGGTTAATATTAGAATAAGAGAAGGAGACTACTAATGATTATTATAAAGTCATGTTTACAGTATTACGTACACGTTACCATTGGGCTCAAAATTTAATTGCTCTGGATCTAAGTATTTTCTATTCTTTTTATTTTCTTCTTTACTTAAACGTTGGTCGGTTAGGAATTGACTTGCTGTCGCGACTGGACTTGAAGCTGGACTTGAAGTCGCGACTTCCTCAGTTTTTAAGCGACACGCAGTAGTAATTGCGTATAGTTTTTTTTAAATAAGAAGGACAGTTATTTTAGCATTTTGATTCATTATAAAAGATTCTATTTTGTATAGTGTTTTTGGGCGAAAAATATATGACAGCTTAGTAGGAGCAAGAACACTTCCTCATACGTTTTTAGCCTGTGATGAGAATTCCAATTTGTATTGTTAATTTGCAATTGTAAATGAGTTTAAGGAAAAAAATATATATTTTATATATTTATTATATAAAGACTACATTAAAAGATACTTTTTATAGTAACTAAGTTCATTTATGTACGTAGGTAATTAGGATTTGTAGAGTTAGGCTTAATTATGAAGTATGATAGATTTGTAATAAATTTATTAAAATGAAGCACCTTTTGACTAAACAGTAAACGCGAAGGTTGATTTCCACTTAGGAAAATAAGTTTATTTCATTCCTATGTGCAAAAAGACAAGAATAAGAAAAAGTTCTGCGGCGGCGTAGTATTCCACCATGAGGTCAGCTTCACGTTGTATCCCGCACACAGCAGGGTAGACAGAGGGAACCTAGCGTTAAGAAACTACGTTCCCCACTTTCTGCCGAATTCTGGAGGCATTGAGTGCTGAGTGGCAGAACTCAATCCCGCGCTTAACCTCGACACCAGAGCGAAGAAATGGAAATATAAATTTAAGTAAATATTTCATCTTCTCGAGTGGGGATCGAAACCACAACCAGTCGGTTTTACAGTCACACTTCGTGCCGCTGCGCCACGACTGGCCGCCATGAGGTTGTGTCTCGAAAAGTTTAATAAAAAGTAATAAATGGAAAGATTAGATCAACCTATCTAACACTATGCTTGCTGTGCTAAAAAGTGGATAGAAAAAGAAAGAAGAAGGTATTCATTAGTTATTTATTGTAATCCTTTAATACAAGTATGTTTGGAAACTAACTACATACTACATACGAAACTTATTTAGAACCTGGCGATACTTTACATAATAAATAATGTTGCTTGGATACAACACTATTTAGCTAGAGATTAGCGATTTTCAGAGTAAAATAAAATTAAATTAAATTAAATCAGCTTCACGCTGTATCCCGCACGCAGCAGGGTAGGCAGGGGCAGCGGCACGAGGTGTGACTATAAAACCGACTGGTTGTGGGTTCGATCCCCACTCGAGGAGATGAAATATTTACTTAAATTTATATTTCCATTTCTTCGCTCTGGTGTCGAGGTTAAGCGCGGCGTTGAGTTTTGCCACTCAACACGCAATGCCTCCAGAATTCGGCAGAAAGTGGGGAACGGAGTGTCTTACCACTAGGTTCCCTCTGCCTACCCTGCTGTGTGCGGGATACAGCGTGAAGCTGATTTAATTTTTTTTTATAAGATAAGATCAATGAATGAGATGAACTTAAGAACTACTACATTGTGATAAACAATTTTTGTTAGAGATAATTTAATAGTAAATTATACAAAAAATATATAAATATTGTCCAATGAAAATATTAATATATTTAATATTTATATATTTTATATTAACATTAAAACTATAAGTGACCAGCTTATTTGTTTGATATTAAATACGACTTAGGCTGATAGTGTCTGTGACGCCTGCAGAAACCTAGCGAGCAATTATTTTACGGTACACATTTGCTTTAGTTTCAGACAGTCAATATTTTTAAAAGGTTTCATATTTAATAACATGGATACTGAATGTGAATGTGCGATATAGGTGTGAGATTTGTAAATAGAAGTGAAAAGACACGGCCGTATAAGATATCATTACTTGACAAGAAGGAGAAAACAGAGAGATATCAATTTGTTAGTCTTGTTGTTTTTTTTTTATATTAAAATTTAATATTATTTTGTTTTTGGCGAGAATAATAAAGTACCTGGCTCTCAAAGCTCTGGACTCCAATATACTTCTTATATTGTAATACTCTACACGCTTCACGCCGTATCCCGCACACAACAGGGTAGGGAGAGGAAACCTAGTGTTATGACACTCCGTTCCCCCTCTTTATTTATACTAATAAGTGCGTTAAAATACTTAGACATAATTAAAAGGAACAAATATTAGTTTTTAATAGTTGTAATTAGTACTTGTAATGGAATAGTTATAGCAATTGAAAATCTTTAACTATTTTTTTCATTTTTCTTCTCTTTCAGTCAATTGAGAATATTTTTGGTATTCTAATATTTATTAAAAATATCAAATTTTCACTCTTTAAATTTGGACCCACGATTTTTTTTCTCCTTTTAATAAATATTTCATTTCTTCGACTCAGGAGCGAACCCACAACCAGTCGAATTTATAGTCACACTTTGTGCTCCTGCGCCACGACTGGTGTCAAATTGTGTTGATTCATTATATCATACTAGTAGAAGACGTGCAAAGTAAGTAAGTAGTGGTTAGTATGGTATTAAGATATTTCTCTGAACATTTCAGGACAAATGTCTCATCATCATTTCTTTGTATGTGCACTTGACACTTCGTCTTTTAATCTTAATGAACTATTGAGCTTGCTTTCTTATTAGGTTTTAATTCTTTTTATAGTTTTTATTTTTACACGTGCTCTTACAATTTTTTTAAGACCTAAAAATAAATTGATCCATCAAACATCCTTGTCTGGTTTGTTAATTATTGTGTGCAATAATACAAAAATAATAATAAAAAAAGTAAGAAAACTTAAGAATGCACATTGGTAGCATCATAAATAAAAATTAATTTATCAATTATTAGTCTTACCATGTACCCACTTTAATAAGACTCTCTGTTTCACTATAAACTTGTGGACCTGTAAAAACAAACTAACTTTTGCTTTTTATAGATGTAAGGAAAGAGAAAATATGTTGCTTATTTTATAAAATTTATTTTAATAAAGATGACTACCAAAAAATTAAAAGTCTTTGGGCAGTGTTACATCTGTACGTGGGGCAAACATTAAATGTTCGACGAGATTTAGTATTATTTCCTTTTATTCTATTTCCCTATGCACACCAAGTATGGAGAACAAGGAAGGTGTGAAGATATCCCATCTAAAGGGTTTGAAGGTAGTGATTTATGCCCAATATTAATAACCTATCTTCAACGTCAATCTTAGATTGTTTCATATATCTATCCAATCTCTAGAGGCGTTAGAGAACAGCCCTCTGGGCCCGTTCCAGGGTTAGAATGTAAAGTATGAGTAGTATGTTTGGTGCTGCACCTCAAATGGAAATACAATATGTAAAGCTAAATTGTTTTTAAAATACAGTAATCTGCAGATGACCTCAGTTTTAAAAATAATAATGATTTTACGTACTCTTGTATTTAAGCTATCAAGGTGAGGCTTCCAATTCAGGGACATATCAATTAAGGTACCTTACGGTATTGGTTTTTCCTAGCAGCGGACAGTTATATATTGTAACTGAGGAGTTATCAGAAGCAATTTGCGACATGAACTTTTGAAAGGAAAGTGTCAGCCGGATGTGAGGTGCTTGGTTTCAATGAGAATGGCATGTATACTATTTTAGCTACATTAATAGTCAATAAATGAATTCATGGTTAATATATTCATTGAATACCTAAGCAATCTTAGATATTATTTCTTTGAGGAAGTGAATATCGTGGGGATTTGAACCCGCTTTCACCGTTCCCTCATACTGGGCTATAATTACAAGTTTCTCAACATAATAAGGACACTAACGAAATCCTTAAGTATGAATTATTATAAATATTTAATTTGGGTTTTTGGCATTCATTTATGAATATTAACAATACCTACCACTTAACATAGCTCGACCATTTTTAGTTTTTTCATTTGACAATATGGCGTCTGGTTGTCGCTATGTATTTTAAGAATTGCCATATATTTAGTGATGATCGCAAGGCTCAACCTTGCGATCATCACTTGGTTGACGCAAAATAATCCAAACGGGTATTTTTGATCGGTTTCTATTTTGGCACCAGCAAATATACGTTGACATATAAACGCATTACCCTTCTTTGCGACATGCAGTTGGGAAAAGCAAAAACATACTTTTACAGCATATATTTTTTAATTAAATACTCATAGTTTTTGAGGTCAGTCAGGTCAGAATTCACAAGGTGTGACTGTAAACGCGACAGGTTGAGGTTTCGATCCCCTCTCGAGGAAATGAAATATTTAATATATTTATTTCTTTGTTCTGGTGGCGAGACAAAGCGCGGCGTTGAGTTCCGCCACTCAACACGCAATGGCTCCAAAATCGGCGGAAAGTGGGAAACAGAAATGTCTTAATGGGAACGGATTGATTTAATATTAAACCCCGAGGATGACCTACCTATCCTGCTATATGCATACAGCGTGAAGCTAAAAAAAGCTAAATGACTTCTTTCTTACATGATTTTAGAGATTTGAAATTTGGGAACACAACCGTCGTCGTAGCATCTAAAAAAGGAATACAAATATTTAAAGAATATAATGTCATGAAAAAGCGGCTTCGGTGCGAATTGTACTACTTTTTATATAAAGGCCAGCCGTGGCGCAGAGGCACAAAGTGTGACTGGTTGTGAGTTTGATCCCCACTCGAGGAAACAAACTATTTATTTATATTTTATATTCTCATTTCCTCGGTCTAGTGGCAAGCAAAGCGCGGCGTCCACGTTGTCACTCAAAATACAATGCCTCCAGAATTCCGCGGAAAGTGGGTAACGGAGTGTCTTAACACTAGGTTACCTCTGCCACACTACTGTGTGTGCGGGATAAAAATACCGTGCGGTCAATGAGTTCTGGCCGCCCTGAAGTCAAGTGTAGATTATGCAAATTTGACTTTAGAACCTTAAAAATAATCAAAAGAAAGAACTTTTGATTATTTATTCGCGACTGCACATTGCGCAAAAGATCAGAAAGCCTAACTCAGGGCTGCCACAACGTCGACCGTATTGTATGCCGGGCGAGACCGTGCGAGCCGTTAGGTATAGGTAGTATCTATATCTATTTGCCCGTTTATTGTAACTTTTTGTTATATTATAGTCAAATTTTACAATATCTTAACATAAATTCTAGCATATATGTTACGTATAAGTTACATATATTATTGTAAAGTTTCATCTAAATCTGTTCAGTAATAAGATTTAAGTAGGATTAGTGGGATTAACGAAACGCTCGGTTCTGCACGCGTGCGTTGCACACACTAACGATGTTAGTTTTTTTCATCTTTGATCTATATGACTATATATATATATATACGATTTTTGTCGAACATCGTGGTCACGGGTAGACTGAGGTGGCATTCGTCTGTCAGTTGACATAATTATTATATCAAACTACTGCAATTTTTTTTTAACTGCCTCGCGTACTGCCCTGGATTCCTGTAGAATGCGCTGGCTGTATCTTGCCTTCTGGTATGGTGGATTTGAGACTTCAAAGATTTTATGAGTGGGTTATTGTGATTTTGTGAGTGGGTTAAGGTGGGTGGTATCCAACCGTCCTCTCTATTGAAATTAGGATGTTTTTGTTTTTCAATAGCCTCGCGGATCATTCTAGGAATATATTTGTTTTCTTTATCGAGGAGTTTATTAAACCTGATGTAATGTCTGGGTTTATCCACAGTATGCTCACACACAACTGACTTCGAAATAAAAATAATAGGGTACTTACTTCCTGTTGATTTAAAATTTTGAAATTTGGCAGCTACCATCTACAGGTAGTAATCATAAAAAATAATAGCCTTAAAAGGGAGGCAAAATTTGGTATTGAAACGTTCAAGTGAGGTATAAGGTGAAAGGGCTCTGGATAAGCTAAGCTTAACTTTCAAAAAGACTCAAGACCTACAATTTTTGCACGAAATCCTTGGTGGGCGAGCCCGACTTGCTTGTTCGGTTTTTTAGGAATAAAGAGACTCAAATATCAGTACTGGCTCGCAAAAAATCCGTCTTCACATACTTTCACTTCTTGACTTATACGCCCGCGTTATTTTTGCTCAACGAAATTATCTATAATCAAAATCAGCTTCACGCTGTATCCCGCACACAGCAGGGTAGGCAGAGGGAAAATAGTGTTAAGACGCTCCAAACCCCACTTTCTGCCGAATTCAGGAAGTATTGCGTGTTTACTGGTAGAACTCAACGGCGCGCTTTTCCTCGACACCAGAGCGAAGAAATGGAAATATACATTTAAATAAATATTTAATCTTCTCGAGTGGAGATCGAACCCACAACCAGTCGGTATTACAGTCACATTTTGTGCCACTGCACCACGACTGGCCTCTATTTTATTATACATTCAGCTCTGCTATAATAACGTAGGTCTGGGGCCCTGGGATCTTGGGATCTTGGGCTATAATAAATAAACTGCTAATGTAAATATAAACGTCCACGAGATAATGTATTATTACTTCTATTCTAATTATCTATACATATATAAAACAGTAAAAAAAACTGTTTGTACATTGAATTTAATGATGTACGGCCATATGAGAACATTAATAGAACATGATTTTTGTCTATTCGTATTTACAAATACATTCAAAATTGAGGTCCAGCTAAACTATAAACAAAAAAGAAATGCCGCGTAAAATATTCTGTACAATTTGATAGGCAATTTGCAATGTCGTATAGGAATGAAATGCCCGTAACGTTTGATGAAGAATATTAGGCCAGTTAAAAAATAACAAATAAGGGAAGGCTGTCCATTTTGGTGGGCAGTTTTGTGTTGACGCAAAAATATTATATATTGAGGCCATTTTGGTCAAACACCGTATTCTTAAACGGGATGATTGTTACTTCGATTTCACATATTTTAATTTATTTCTATCTCCCGCTGTGAGAGTCACCACTCAGCCTACGCAGCGAATTTATTATTTTTTTCATAAATTAATCAATTTCAAATATAATTATAATCCCATCTTGGAGCAGTAAAAATATGGTTATAACTTTTAAGCTAACGAAGTCATAGGCTGCCATTAGTATTATAATATAACCAAAATTGGCTACCTCGACTTTTTTTTTACCTGTCCGTTTCACGTTAATACTCCGCTCCGCCCCATACGTATGTTGTAAAAACTGTCTGTTTATATTAAGGAAAAGCAAATTATGAAATATGTATATATTTTTTGTCTTAAGTTCTTGCAATAATTGTATAAATTATGTTTATGCTATTTCAATGTAATTTTTTTCTAAATTGATAAAAACGGAGTCTACTCTAACACAAATGTTTATTTGCTTACAGTACCAACTAAATATAAAATAATTTATAAATGAAGGCAACTTATTATTAATATAATAAATAGAAAGTATACATAGGTTTATTTATTTTTTTGCTTCACGCTGTTTCCTACAAAGATAGAGTAAGCAGAGGGAACCTGGGAATCTAGTGTTAAGACACTCCATTCCCTATTAAGACACTATCCGTTTCTAGTAGAAAATACATTTTGGTAATTATGTACAATATTAAATAATTGTTTTAATTTATTAAAATAAAAAGGACTATACTTTTTTGTGTCCAGTAAACCAACATTAAAAGATTTTTTACTTATGTAATGAGTAATGATAAAAATGAGCATTTATTTATTTTAGTATAAAAATTAAACGAATGCTATAAAATGGCAATTATATTTAATTAAAATATGTATAAAACAATTCGACGAGCAAAAGTTAATCTAATGAACAATCATCCACCATCCATATGGATATTGTTACAAAAATATTCTTATGAATTTTCCCAGTCTTCATCAGGAGTGATACCGACCAACCTTTTAGATTCCTCCCACAATCTGCGGGACAGAACCGTGTCATTGGCAAACCAGCTACTGTAAAATTCTGCACAATCACGAAAATGCTTTCCACTAGACTTTTCCACTCGAGGATCAACAGCCAAGAACACAGGCATTGTTGCAACTCTATGTACAGGCCTACCAACTATTGATAAACCTGTGTTAAAAAATGTTTTTAATGCAGTATTATTGTAATATCTGAAAAATTCCGATTTTACTAAACCTGGATCCATACTGTAAACATTCACTCCACTGCCTTTAATTCTTTTATCCATTTCTACTGTAAACAACACGTCCGCTAGTTTAGCGTTACAGTAAAGTCCAAAATTAGAATACCTTCCAACATCATTCATATGGTCTATGTCGATATATCCTAAAATAAGAGATATAGATGACACATTTACAACTCTACTTGGTGCAGAGGCTTTCAATAGTGGAAAAAGCAGGAATGTTAATAAGAAAGCTCCAAAGTAATTAACTTGCATCATGAGGTGTAAGTTATCAGCTGTCAATCTGTCTTCTAGTCCAATAGCACCAATATTGTTGATCAAAATATCAAGTCTTGGCTCCGACGTGTTGATATTATTAGCGAAATTCCGAATCGATTTTAGAGATACAAAATCCATCGTCCCGGTGACTATATTGTTGTTTCCTGAACTTTTTATAATGTCATTTTTTGTATTTAACAATTTTTCAGGATTACGACCGGCTATAATGATTTTTGCTCCACGTTTTGCCAGATTCTTGGCCACTTCCAGCCCCGTCCCTGCTGTAGCACCCGTGACAATGGCCACTTTACCATCCAATCGTACATCGTTTTCACAATTTGTAAAATCGTCTAAGACTGTCATGATGAAATACTAGTGCGGTTGTACAGAGAACAGGCTTAAAACTGAATTACCTTTAATGTTAACACCAATTTAATAAAGCAAAAAAGGTCCTTGATTCGCCTTATAAGTTTAGGAAAATGACTATTAAAGTACTTGTTAATTTTTTATACTGCAATTGTATGTACATAGTGATTATGGTGTATTTGCTAAAATTAAACTAAACTTAAGTTTTGCTGTCATTTATAACGTTTTTTTTGTTTATCAAATTTTATATTAAATACACTTTATGATTAGTGCGTAATATTAAAAAATGAGTAAGCGGTACAAAAAGTGACTGTAAAACCGACTGGTTGTGGGTTCGATCACCACACGAGGAGATGAAATATTTACTTAAGTTTATATTTCCATTTCTTCGCTCTGGTGTCGAGGCTATGCGTGGCGTTGAGTTCTGCCACTCAACACGCAATGCCTCCAGAATTCGGCAGAAAGTGGGGAACGGAGTGTCTTAACACTAGGTTCCCTCTGCCTACCCTGCTGTGTGCGGGATACAGCGTGAAGCTAATTTATTTTTATTTTTTTTATAATATATTTTAGGATATCATGATATCTTTTAATTTCAGAACTTAATAGTTTGCCTTAAAAACTTTTAATAACTTTACAAAAGATATACAAAATGATATGATACGATACATACGAAATACTTTGAAGATTATTTACCTATATAATTATATTATATCTTAATGAATATTGTTATTTTGTCGACATTGAAGTCCACTCTATTGAACAACACTCATATACATACAACATTACTCATATACATACAATAAGTATTAGGTAGGTGAATATAAAAACTAATTTTATAAAATCAAACACAAAAAAAAACTGTTTATCAATACTATTCAAGATTAGTAATCAATGTTCCATTAATTATATATCAAAATACACGGGTAGCGCCCGCGGTGGCGTTTGGGGCCAAGGGTGTGACTGTAACGCGACGGTTGTGGGTTCGATCCTCTCTCAAGATCATTATTTATTACTAGATGCCCACTCGCGGCTTTCCAAAACCAAGAGGTCAGTCGTGGCGCAGGGACACAAAGTGTGACTGTAAAATCGACTGGTTGTGGGTTCGATCTCCACTCGAGGAGATAAAATATTTACTTACATTTATATTTTAATTCTTCGCTCTGGTATCGAGGCAAAGTGCGGTGTTGAGTTCCGCGGCTCAACACGCAATGCCTCCAGAACTCGGAAGTAGGGAACAGTGTGTCTTAACACTAAGTTCCCTCAGCCTACCCTGCTGTGTGCAGGATACAGCGTGAAGCTGGTTTAATTTTTAATTCCAAAACCTTGTTATGTAATATATTACTAACAACCAAGTAAGCCTCTAATTTTCTCTTTTTATTTGTATTCTTTATAGATTTCTTGTCAAGTTGTAGTACAATTCAATGAATAAACCAGAAAATCGACTCATGTGTATGTATACCTATGAGTCAATTTTCTTCATATATATGTGTGTGAAATCTTTTATGTGAATACTGCATTGTTCTACAAGAGAGAGTGTACTACAAGAGAGAATTTTAACACTATGTTCCCAGGTTCCAGCTTGTGCAGGATACAGCGACAGCAACAGGACATTTTCTCACATCTTTCTCTGATGTTCTTGCGAAGATCCGCAGGGAGTTCTGCTAAAAAGAGCCAGCAAGGAACTCAACAGTTGCTCTTTTCAATATTAATGTTACTGTATAATTATTACATAAACTGTTAGCCATCCTGCGTAAGATCCAATCGATATTAATTCTACATATTTTTATCCTGTAAATATTTCTGAACAGTTTAATAAGCTATTTTTGGTAGAATTGTTTTTACAATTACTTTTAATTTCTGTTGTCACTAACCAGTGGCGTAGCTGGGGGGGTGCGAGCGGTGCGGTCGCACCGGGCAACAAATGGAAAGGGGCATCAAAGTCTACGATCAATTCTTCTATATTTTTTTTCAATCAAGAATCAAGAAATGTACAAAAAAAATAAGAGAATGAAAATGAAAAATACAATCTCGCTATCATGTCAATTGAACATGAACTAGTCGATACTATTGATTTTGAAAATGTGATTAATGACTTTGCTAGTCAAAAAGCGCGTAATCTCCGTTTTAAATTTTTGCAATATTTTTTACCAAAATCTAATGTTATAACTTAGCTTCACCCTTTATCCCTAGCGAGGTAGTCAGAGAGAACGGAGCGCCAAACGCTACGGTCTCTACATACCTCTTTCGCCTTGTCTACTGTTATCAACCTCTTCATACATGCCCTCCGGGGAGTCCTCATGCTTTTTATATGACTTTCCTCCAGTATCTTTGATACTGTATTTTCGAAGGTCAACCGAGGTCTCCCCCTATCTCTCTTACCACTCACTTGTCCATCATAAATCTTTTTTGCCATTATTTCATCACTCATTCGTTCGACGTGCCCAAACCAGCTGAGCGTGTTCTACTTCATTCTAACCGTGACATCCTCGCTAATACCTGCCATTCTGTGTATCGCTTCATTACGGATTCAATCAGCTAAGCTGACTCCGCATATCCTACGAAGAGATCGCATCTCCACGGCATTCATCTTTCTTTCATTCTTCTTCTGTAATACCCACGTTTTGCTGTCGTTTAACAGCGTCGGTACCAACACTGCATTGTGTACAGCCAAACGTGCAGCTGTGCTGACGTTTCGCCGTCACATCAATGCAGC
>JAATLQ010035133.1:5391-26914 GCA_013421005.1 Heliconius erato x Heliconius himera
AGGTAAAAGAGTTGAAATGATCTCGCTCAGTTCTAGATAGTGGAGCGAAGAATTACAATATACAAAACTCTTTATTGATGGCAATGTAAACTTATGTTTGAGGCCAGTCGTGGCGCAGTGGCACAAAGTGTGACTGTAAAACCGACTGGTAGTGGATTCGATCCCCACTCGAGGAGATGAAATATTTACTTTAATTTATAATTCCATTTCTTTGCTCTGGTTTCGAGGTTAAGTGGGGCGTTGAGTTCTGCCATTCAACACGCAATGCCTCCAGAATTCGGCAGAAAGTGGGGAACGGAGTGTCTCAACACTAAGTTCCTTTTGCCTACCCTGCTGTGTGCGGGATACAGTGTGAAATTATATTTTTATGTAAACCTATTTTATTTAAATAGAATCCGTTTCTATCAAATATTACTCCGCTTATTTCTCTTTTGTGAACCGAGGCCTTACCTTAGTAGGAAACCGGGTTTTACGCTGTATTCCACATAATTATAGCAGGGTATGCAGACAGTAGGTAAGTTGTATCAAGGTCACTCAATTTTTTTTATTTCCACTCAAATTAAAGGTATTGTGTGTTGAGTAGGGTAACAAAGGGTAACTCATTCTTTTAGTACAGAGGTTCCCAACCTTTTCTTGATCAAGGACCACTTTTTTATCATTTTTGGTAGCAGGGACCACTATGTAGGTATAAGTCAGTTCGTCAGTGTCACAATCGTGTGACTGTATATGCGACGGTTGTGGGTTCGATTCGCCATATACTTATCGTTCGCGGACCATATTTAGGCCTCTGCGGACCACTGGTGGTCCGCGGACCACTGGTTGGGAACCACTGTTTTAGTAGAACGGTGGGAATAGAACCTGCAATTGTTGTTTGGTGTCAAACGTAATATTTGTATAGCATTCTTTTTCACGCTGTATTTCGCATATAGGATAGGCAGAGGGAATCTGGGACTCTAATGTTAAGACACATTTCCATTAAGACACTTTTGTTGCCGTTCCATTAAGACACTTTTGTTGTCCGTTCCCATTGAGACACTTACGGTTCCCATTTTACCCCGAATTCTGGAGGCATTGCGTGTTGAGTTGCGAAACTCAATTTAACTCGCCGCGCTTTAAATTATTAAAGCTCTTGTATTGTATGCTATAAATATTTATAACTTACATAACATTAACTGTAAATAAGAAAAGCACGATTTAATATATATTTTACCTTACCTTGTAAAATTTCTTGTTTTTTTTCTTAGATAAGAATATATATAAGGTAAACATTTTCTATATACAAAAAGTTTAAGCTGGTTTCAGTTTCGAGACATTTCCGGAACGTATTTTTTGTACTAAAATATAAGTAAAAGAAAAACATAGAATAGACGCAGTGGCATGAAAGAGTATTCAGCCTGTGCCCTACTGACTGCCACTGTTATCATTAATTTTGATTTTTTTACTCAAATGTGCCTTTACAAACCTGTGCCGGTTGACGTGTACTGCGTGTTCCTGTACAGTCAGCATTAAACTAAAAATGTATTATATTTATATTTTGTATAATTTGATAGTATTTTTACTATTATATTAGTACTAAGTAATTTTTTTATAGTACCGCAGTTACATATTTAAATAAAAGTTCAATTTTCTTTAATAACTTTTTTATTTTAATGGTACTTTAAATTAAGGGCTATTATCAACTACTACTATTCAACTTTATTACAAAAATAACAAATATCAAAAATGTTACGTTTTTTAAATAATAATTACAATACTTATTTAGAAAACGTATAAAAATTTGAACGTAGTCGAGTTGAGTCCCGACTGGAACACCCGTACACCTGGTCGGTTTCCAGAAGGCGTAGGTTCGAGTCCCGCTACATTTTTTTTATATCTTTTCTAAATAAGTATTTTTCGTCTCTAAGTGTGGGATTAACACTTTAAAAATGTTAAAAATAATAATTACAATTTTTCGCTCCACTCGAGGAAATTTAATATTAAATATTTTCATTTCTTCGCTCTGGTGCCAAGACAAAGCGCGGCGTTAAGTCACCGCCACAACACGGAAAGTGAGAAGCGGAGTGTGTTACCCCTAGGCTCCTAGCCAGCTATATACGGGATAAAGCGTGAAGCTGAGAAAGAGAAAAGAAGGATTCGCTCCACGGTGTTGTTAAAAGAAAAAATATATTTTAAGATATCCCATATTCGATACATTTAAATTATTTACACACCTTCTAGTATCACAAGATATTGTGAAACATAGTGTTAAATTCTAGAAATAGAATCCATTATAGGCTTTCAATTGAAAATGTGCAATATATTTCGTTTTAACGTTCAAGGACGAATGAAATCATGTGTTCCAAGACAAGCTGTTTCTAATGAAACTGATTGATTGAAATGTTACACGATTTGAAAACAAAATGAATTATGTACGTTACGTTATTTATTATCTATGTTTTACTAAGAAGGTTATTGCTGTATTTGAATAATACTAAATATTATCGCCATTATGGATATTGTATTGAAGTTCTCGTTTTTATAACCTAAATAGTTAAAATCACCAAATTGGATATTACAAATAACTAAATTGTAATAACCGTCCAAGCTCTGTGACCACTAATCCATACGGTTCCGGAACGTACATCCACAGAACGTATAGCTTAGTAGTCAGATCGCTTGGACAGTTTCCAAAAGGCGCAGATTCAAATCCCGCTACGTTCAAAATGTTTTTGTGTTTGAGGCCAGTCGTGGCGCTGAGGCACAAAGTGTAACTGTAAATCGACTGGTCGTAGGTTAGATCGCCACTCGAGGAGATGAATTATTTATTTAAATTTATATTTCCATTTCTTCGCTCTGGTGTCGAGGCAAAGCGCGGCGTTAAGTTCCGCCACTCAACACGCAATGCCTCCAGAATTCAGAGAAAAATGGGGAACGGAGTGTCTTAACACTAGGTGAAGACGTGAAGCTTATATAATTTTTTTTTTAATTAAAATACGACTAATATGCGATCAGTATCAGTAATAATTACCCATTCTCAAGTTCCGTGCAATGTCGCGTTTGTATCGAAAAACTTTTAATTTAGCCAAGTCGCCATTGTAAGAGTTTAAAAAGCTCCAAGTATTGTATGCATTTAACAAGGAGACGCGCGACAGATATTAATGGTTTTCTACTATTTTTCTCAGCGCAGGATCGGTTAGGTATCCACCCGGCTTTGTTCGGAGTGTCGGCGAAGAAATTTGGAATTACATTTTTCAATGATGGAATTAGCTGGTGAAAATACTAGCTAAGAATGCCGTTTTTAGTTTTGTTTTGTAAGTGATATGTTTTATTTGGATTTGTTAGTAAGTAGTCTATTAAATTAAATAATTAAATCATATAATCAGTTTTACGCTGTATTCCGTATATAGCAGGGAGCAGAGATCTTAGTGTTAAATCTTGTGTTCGCCGAATTTTTGAGATATTGCGTGTGTGAGTGGCGAAACACGTCGCCGCGCTTTATATAATTGAAAATATTATTTTTCCTCCATTCCCCCGAGTGAGAATCGAACCAACAACCGTTGCGTTTTCAGTTATACGCTTGTGCTTCTAAGACAGGACGGTCACGAATATAATTTTTTTCTCAGAGATTCTTAATTTTTAGTCAGTTTAGTTTTTAAGCTAGATTTATACGAAACTAAAATTAGTGATAATTAAAAAAAAATCTATAATAGGTACCCGTATATATAGATGCGGTACCCTCAAAGGATGCGTGTTTCTCAATTATTTTTCCATTTTTAATCATTGTCTTCCAAACTTATTTTGTATTTCCGAGCTTTGCGCATCATTTGTCATTTGGGAGTTCTGGTTGAGCGGCACTTTTTGCGACCCTATTCCAAAAAAAAAAAATGTTACCATAGATTAAAAAGAAATGTTCTAAATATTTAAAGTTTTAAGTTATTGTCTATGATTGCAACGAACGGAATGAAGTATTTTTCGAAATCCTCAGATATTCTTCACATCATTTGTCATTGTGAAGTCTCGCGCAAAGCGGCGCTTTTTGCGACCGCTTCCCTGCACTCGGGAATCTCGATCGGGTTTGCATCTGAAAATGTAATGAGGTTTTTGAATCGTATTAAAGAAATAGTACTTTATTTTTGGATACGAAAAGATATTAATTCTTTTTTTGTATATTTAATTAACAAAAATGTAAAATAATTAAAGTTGGTAAAAACAGTAGTTTTTTCTTCTTCAGCTTCATGCTGTATTCCGCATATGGCAGGTTAGGCAGAGGAAGCTTAATACTAAAATACTCCGCTCTCCACTTTCCGCCAAATTCTGGAGGCATTGCCGCAGCACTTTGCCTCATCACCAGAGCGAAGAAATTAAAATATAAAATATTTTCATATCGTCGAGTGAGAATCGAATCCACATCCTTTCGCTTACAGTCACATGCTAGCGGCCCAACGCTGCGACTGGCCAAACTAGCAGTGAATATACTATACTATAACAAGTAAATTCAGTTCTCTTGGGCTTCACATTTATTTCTGATCGGACTTTTGTTAGCCAGCTACCGTCCCGTTTCCGGGCCCAAGGGACCAATCTATCAAACGTCTCCGATATCGTGTTTCTGAACGCTCCCTACAGAAGCTGCTTTTAGTTGTTTAGAAAGCCATTGTTTCGTAATACGATGCTAAATATGTGTCAAAATATTTGTGGTTGTACCTCTATACGATTTCCCGCGCCATCGATCAGCTTTTACACTTGCAAGAAAGTGAGATCCTATATGAAATGCGTGAAATTGAGCTTGATCTACCAATAATGTAAGTCGGTGCATAGTCAGCTTTATTTGCGGATATGTTATAATAAAAACTTTTTATATGGACTTTTTGTTAAAAGAATCAATAGGTACTACTACTTTATTTAACTACCCAAAGGTAAACAGGAGCAGTAGGGAAGTGGAATAAGTAGAACATCTAGATAATTGTGATCTAAATTCCGATTTGGAGAAATGTTTATGTTTAAGCAAAGTATGTTGTTGTTGTTGTAATATATTCAATTGCTATATTCTTGGCCTGATATGCTATACTTAGGATGTGTTAATCTAAAAGAAAGTAAAGAATAAGGACAAAAATAAATTATTATATATAATTATCCACACACCTTTATTTCCTTCCTTTAACACGGTAAGTTCCGCCACTTTACATGTAATGTCTCAAAACCGGGTGGGTCGGTCTTAACACCGGTTTATTCGTGACTACTTTTCTATATACGGGATAAAGCGGAAAGATGAAAGAAATATTAATATGACCGTATTTATTTTTATCACTTTTAAAGTGTTATTTTACACTTAGGGAAGAAAAATATGTTTTATATAATAATATCTATTTTTATTTATTTGGTGTTTTGGTGTTGGTTCATTCTATAAAATCTACAGCAAAGAGGGAATTTAAGAAGAAATTAGGCATTAGGTACTCGTGTTACAGATGAAATTGATACTTTATTTTGTTTATATTAAGTAACTACCTAAATTTAATCAGCTAGCACCTTGCAAAAATAATATGTGTGTCTTAACACTATACTTCCACTACCTTCCTTGCCAAATGCGGGATACAGCGTGAAGCTGTAAAGAAAAAATACTTAGTAAAAAGTGAAAACGAAACCCAAGCACATTCAAATCCACCGTACAAAAAGCCCTAAAACTGCTTACTTCCAGAGGGATTATTCGTACGATAGAAAGCGAGGAGTGACTGGGGTGGTAGATAAAAGCAATATTTATTCGCAGAAAACCCCCGCCAACAGTACATGGGATAAATTATGCATTGAAATGTAAATTCGCGCACCCTCATCCAGTTGGATGTGATAAAGAACATTACCGATAGGCTAAAGATTGTGGAAGGAAAAGCTTTGGGTCGTTTTAGTAGTAGGTAGGATGTATTGAGTATTTGTATATGTGTTTTATATTTGTAAATATCTACTTGTACTTACAACAAGGACGCTGTATCTTCTACACAATTGGGTAGGCAGAGGGAACCTAAGAACTTAGTGTTAAGACACGTTGTTCCCATTAAGATACTTGCCACCACCCCCACTTCCCCTTTCCGCCGTATTCTGCAGGCATTGCGTTTTGGGTAGTTCTACGCCACGCTTTGCTTCGTCACCAGAGTGAAGAAATTAAAATATTAAATATTTCAGTTTCTAGAGTGATCTCGGATTTAACAGTCCGGTATATGTGCCCCTGCGCTATTACTGGTTTCAAAAAAGAATATATTTAATATTTTGTTTTAATTATGAATTCATAAATCATAGATATACTTATCATATAATATCATAGATATATTTTATTTATTATTTAGCTCTTCCGACACTCTTCTAATTTTAAAATTTGTAATGCAGAAATCGTTTATGTTATTAATAATAGTAATACCATTACTCCTATTTTACATTTAAATCCACATCCTACATTGTATTGAAGGCAGTGACATTACATCCACATTATACAACTTAATTAAAAATATATTTTTAAATTCCATTCTATAAACATACATACATACATACAATATAATTGTATAAGTGAAAATTACTTACATCTATTGTTAGATATCGACCACCCAGTCCCAAGAATCCCAGGAAATCGCGTCCGATACCAGCGTAAGGGCGCAAGAGGAAAAAAATTGAACCACGACGCCAGCGACGCTGCACTGTCGCGACTTGTGATTAATGAAATTTCTACTCATTGATCTGGAAACCACCTTCATGATACACAAAACCAATACCATTTTAA
Organism: Heliconius erato x Heliconius himera; assembly: GCA_013421005.1. Lineage (NCBI taxonomy): Eukaryota > Metazoa > Arthropoda > Insecta > Lepidoptera > Nymphalidae > Heliconius > Heliconius erato x Heliconius himera. The sequence goes on from JAATLQ010035133.1 coordinate 12,131, forward strand.
CCTCTATCTTATATATAATAAAGTCTAAATATGCTTAGCAAGGTAATGCCAATAAAGTTGATAGTATTCAGTCACATCAAGAATATCAAACGGTTCCCCTCAACGGCAACGCTAACATTTGATGTTTTTGTGCGACATACGTATGTATGAAATGGCAAAATATGGGATTATTAGCTTTGGCAATTTGCTATGTAATATAGATCGTTGTTTATGTGGGCATACTTGTAAGTGAGAAGTTGAAGTTGTGAATGAAGAGAAATTGTAGGTCAAAGTGAGTACTTAGTTTTTTTTATAGCTTCACGCTGTATCCCGCACAGACCACAGCAAGGTAGGTAGAGGGAACCTAGTGTTAAGACACTCCGTTCTCCGAGGCCAGTCCAGCGCAAGGATGTGACTGTAAACGCGATGCATGCGAGCAATCAAGAATTTGGTGGAAAATGGGGAACAAAATACTTATTTCATATTACATAACTGTAAGCATTATAAATATAGAACGTAATCGTTGTTTACTTATTCGAATAAAAAATACACTTAAAAATACGCATAAGCGTAAAAATAAAAAAGATTGATGAATTAAAAATGAAAAAAATTAAAATAATTTTCAAAAAATATAAATCATCAATATTTGATGTTAAAACTTTGATTGGCCTTTAAAAGTTGGCAGAGTGGCGCAGAACCCCCTTGACGTACCCCGATGACGTCACCTAAGAAGGGGGAAAGGGGAGTAAAATTTGCTGTTAAGCGTTTGACGCGCGACGACATTTCACGTCAGAAACTTGTATGAAGTTTCTACTGAATTGTTAGATGGGTGGATCAGTAATGAAAATATTTCTGAAACGAGATCACGTCTTTTTATAATGGAAAATCGGCTACTGTGTCGTCGTTAAATATACGCTATGGGTCTGTGATTAGTATTTTTGCGACTATTGTAATTTTATTACTTTAATTTTATTTAAAAATGTAAGTAAGTATATCTAAATTAGAATATAGAAATAAATTTTGTCTACAAAAATAAATAAATTAAAAACAAATCTGTATTCAAGCACATCGATATTTTAACAATCTAATACAAATATGAGTATTATAAGATATTGTCCTGTTAGCTATATAACTTCCGGATATATTATTAAAAGTAAAATACTATTATTTATTACTTTACAGTGTTTAAGTTCAAATATACTTTGAGGAAAAAGGTACTTAGAGGCAGCTGCAGGGGCATAAGCATGAGGCAGGAAACCTAAAAGGTTGTAAGATCGATTTCTACTCAAGGAATTTAATATTTTTATCTTCTTCACTCTGGTAACGAAGGAAAGAATGGCATTGAGTTCCGCCACTCAAACTGAAAGCCTTAAAAATTCGGCGGAAAGTGGGGAACGGAAGTGCCCTGGAACGATGTGAATCTGGAAGGATAAAATAAGATTATACTAGAATGTAACATTAAACATACATTTTTATTATTGTATATTGTACAAATATTATGAAATAATATATTATCTATATTATATTATATATGACCACATCGTAGATTAAAAAATATTATTGTAAAATCTCAAAATGGTTGTAACTGCGTTACAATGCAACGGCGTCATAGAAAAATTAAGGTATAAATAACAAAATCAGTTGATTGGAAACACATATCTCATTTTGGGGCTCAGCCCAGCCCCCAGCATGGGAGGGGTGGTAGCAAAAAACGGCGGCTCTTCTCATAAGATAGAAAATGCAACCCGCCATTACAGAAGATTGGCTATTCGGGACCCTAACTAAAAACACAAGCTTATTTTAAATTTCAAATTTAATTAACTTTCAAAGTTTCTTTTATATTTATAAGTATTGAAACTTTAAGTTTTTAAACTTAAAATGTTTTGCTTAAATTACCAAGTGAATCAATCTAAATCTCTATAACCATAGCAAAACAAGAAACAAATAATACAGTCAAAGTCAGTTAAATAGGTTTTTCTTAAGTTTGTATTAAATTTAAAGAAGGTACTTTGTCTCACAAATAATACATAGAAAATAGATTCTTAATGCTTTTGCTTAAGATTTATTCTAACAAAATAAGAATTTTTGAAAATTTCCAAATTTGATTAAAGGCCTGTCGTATTGTTCATTAAACTTGGATTAAGTTCGTCGGATAGAACGAGGCGGCATCCAGTTAGCGTCGAAAGAAAAACAAAGTTGCCGCTAACTTTGGAAAGTGAGCTCGTGGAAAAGATTGCTATTGAGACGTTGAATAAATAATTAAATACTAGATAAATACACCATCTTATAGTTGATAAGTATTTGATAGTACAAGATATGGCTATTAGCTTGATTTATTTGCTTTAATTACATACATAACTTTACGGTGTATCCGTAACGGGGTAGTAAGAGAGCACGAAGCGCCAAACGCTACGGTCTCTACATACCTCTTTCGCTTCGTCCACTATCATTAACCTCTCCATACTTCCTTTCTCCGTCCTCCGTCCCGTCATCGTTCCTTTCTCCGGGGGATCCTCATGCTTTTTACGTGACGTTCCTCCAGTATCTTTGATTCTATGTTTTCGAAGGTCAACCGAGTTCTCCCCCTACCTCTCTTACCGCTCACTTTTCTGTCATTAATCTTTTTTGCCATTCTTTCATCACTCATTCCATCGTCCCAAACCAGCTGAGCACGTTCTTCTTCATTCTCACCGTATACGTTTATAATTTTTGTTGAATATGGGTAGAAAGTGGGCTATAGCGATTCGGCATCAAATTTATACCTTTTTTAAAGTTTAATTCAGTTATTACTGTTTTTCTTTTGGTACATCTCATCAAACATCGGAGACATTTAGAGCTTAAGAAATAAATAATCATGAATATTTAAGAACTTTTATTATACTTTGTACTAATTATTATTTTATAAATTTATGCTCGTCGTGGCGCATTTACAGTCGTTTACAGTCATACACTGCCAAGTGTATGACTGTAAACGCGACTGGTTATGGATTCAATCCCCACTCGTGAAAATGAAGATTTATTTAGATTTCATTTTCATTTCTTCGCACTGGTGTCGAGGTAAAGCTTGGCGTTGGCGTTCTTACACTCAATATGCCTCCAGAATTTGGCAGAAAATAGGAGAATGTAGGGTCCCTCTGCCTACCCTCCTGTATGCGCGTGAAACTGAATAAAATACCATTGCGTAGACACATGACCGTCGTGGAAAGGATGAAGAGGTAAGAACGGAATATATTAGGTTCCCTCAAACAAACTTGGGGAGAAGGCCGAAATGAAATAAAATATATGTACCGTTCACAGTGTATGTACCTATTTATGAATTTACTCTAGAGTTTTTCAGATGAGCTCCACTAGAGGAGCTGTATGTATTTATAATATAGAATATTCCCCGGACTACTTAAATAGAGTGCAGTGTTTCCTTTGTTTAAAAATATAAGGTTGTGTATATGTACATAGCTATTTTAAAAAGATGTCTTAAGAAAATATTGTATCTTTTCGCTTCAAAATTCTTTTTAGATCGGTTACCATACATTTACTTACATGAAATTTATCGTATCTATTAATTACCAGAGGCGTAAAGTTAAATTGAGATTACATTATTATTATTTGATATAAACTTAAAATTTAGATGTTCTATAACAGATAGGTGCGCGGTAGCGCGTCCAGCCAAGTTTAGTTACAAACAGAACTGGCGAGCAGCAGAGTGTGTAATATTCAAAAGTGACCGCAATTTCTTAATCTTTTGTACATCTGTGTTTTTTGTTATTGTATGTAAGAAGCAAACAATATGAATTTTGTTTCTTAAATATTATTCCTAATAAGTCTATATGCGTGCATAAGTTTTGGAGGCCAGTAGTGACCTAGAGGCACACGCGTGAGACTGTAAGCGTGAAAGGTTGTGAGTTTGTTTCTGACTCGGGGAAATGAAATATTTAATATTTTCATTTCTTCGCTCTAGTGTCCAGGCAAAGCGCGGCGATGTTTCACCACAAAACTCTAGAATGCGGCGGAAAGTTGGGGAGCTAAGTGTCTAGAGCTAACGCTAGCCTTCCTCTGCCTGCTTTCTTATATCCGTGACAGCGTGTAGCTAAAAAAATTGCTTCTGGATTTTAACTTCCTTTTTTAAAATCTAATATAAAGATTAATAAGCAACACAAATTTAAACATATATTTAATTATTACAAATACACTGAAAATGATCTACGCCTCAACAATATCAAAAACAAAAAAAAACAAATATTACACCAACAATTAAAATTTAATTGCAATTAAAACTAAACGAGCTACCACAAACTTAGATACCAAATAGCTTCCAAAGGTACCTACTGATCAAACAGCCTTTGAACGGGTGTTCCCACCTTTTGTAAAAGCCGTCATGATTCAGCAGTTCTTGGACCATGATACTATCATTGTGATCGTCTAATTCAATAAGATCACTATACATTTTGTTTATTTATCGGTCTCCTTGTCGGTTCTTAGTGTTGTATTAGCAGCTTTAGACATATATCGGCTTGTAGAGTTTGTAAGCTTTTGTTTTTATTTTAAGCTTAATGTTTGGAATAATTTTGTGTTTTGGTTTAATACTTTGAGTTGTGTAGGCTTAAGGTTTTAAGATTTTAAGATATATATAATATTTTAAAGTTAAAGTTTTTACTAGGTAAAAGCTTTAACTAACTAGGTTAAATTATGTATAGAGTTATCTTAGTATATACGATTAATGCAATGTAATAAAAAATAATTATTATACTTATACAATTATTTTAGTAATAATTAACTCTAAAATAATGAAATCTATTAACTATTATGAATAATGACTATCACAATACAAATTACCATATAAATCACACGCCGGTTACCTCTACTTACGTTTTTATTGTTAATTTATACAAATTATATCTCACTCTACGCCTTAAATAGACTGCTTAGGTTAAAAAAATAAAGGAAATTGCAAATTAAATATTTAAAAGCGGCGTGTCGTAACGAGCAGAGACCATGTTCACTCTGTATTATTATTAAAAAGCTTCTTAATCTCTACCTCGTATTTGAATTTACAATGTTTTCTCTCGTACACTCCCATGTAAAACTTGATAAGAACGAGCGAGACACATATATTTCACACAGACTCATTTCAAGGGCTACCCGTATTTATATCTCTTTCGCACGAATTGAATTCTTCACGTGTGTAAAGTAGAGACTTGTTGTTACGGTTTAATGCTTTAAAGCTCAATGTTATTCAAAATTGAGCTTTATCGCTTTAATATAAAGTAAAAAATATTTTGTATGCTAAAATATATGACAAACGAAGAACAGCTCCGCCTTAAAAATGGAAGGTGGTATGTAAAAATTGATGAACATGTATAGGAGTCCTTAAAGTGACAGAGTGCGCTGGCGTGTCGGGCAGTGTATATTGTCTCAAAATGTCGCGAGAGCGCGCGCCTCTACCATTGTTTATTATCAAAAAGTGATAAATCAAATGACTTTGCAATAAGAGATTGTTTTTAAATATATATTTTGAGGTTTAATATTTGTGAAATCTATGTACGTTTTAATTAGAACAGTGTGTGAGTGATCGATATTGTGAATTTTGTTTCGTAAGTGTTTTCACGTTTGTGGAATTTTAGCATAAGTATTTGTGTAGAGTAAGCTCTGCGACGATAGTTGTTATGAGATATAAGTAACGTTATAACTATAATAAGTTAAGCGTAATACAACTTATACATTTTTTCACAGTTGTGCTGTGCTTATTTTATTGTGTAATTGTTCAAAAAAATATTATTATTAAAAAAAGGCTTAAAAAATTGCAATTACCGTTGTGATTTAATGTTAACACATTCACAAGGCAGAACATTTTGATTTTTAATTTGTTATTATATTATTCAGATATCCTTTTTACTCAGTAGCGAAATGTTAGCTTTAATCACATATTAATTTATTAATATTAACATTTAAGTAAGAAATATATAATCATTTACCTTAACTTATGCTAGAATTGTATACAACGTGAGTCCGATAGAACACATTATTTACAGGACAACATAAGAAAAAATGCTCCCGTTCCGCGATTGTTGAATGGCGGCCATATTACCAGGCGTGTTGGGATGTGATGCGCCGACTCGACCACGCCCATAATGAGCTCCTTCCTCATGAACGGTGGATATCAACCACAGCCCGACCCGAAATTCCCTCCCTCCGAAGAATACAGCCAGGCAGACTATATTCCACCTGGAGAATACTACCAGCACCAGCATCTTCAATATGGGTATCAACATCAATATCCTGTCCAAATCGGTACAGGATATGGATATGGAGGCTATTACCATCCGATTCCACAGCATCCGCCTGTGGCACCACCTCCTAGGCCACCTGAGCCGTCACATCCTTCTGATGCTGATCATGGGTTCATCCCATCCCACAATGATTCTACGCCAGGATTGGCTGAACTTGGGTTGCGGTTAGAGAGACATATAGAGGAAGCTGCCCCAGCTGGGAGAAAGCTTCAGGCTCTAGGCCGTGAAGGCTCTCCAGTATCAGAAATGGATGACGAGAGGTTATTGCTGGATAGTCCACCCGTAGACGATGATGACTCTTCGATATGTTCAGACAACACTGATAGAGTAATTTATCCTTGGATGAAGAAAATTCATGTCGCTGGCGCGTGTAAGTATCTTTACTACTTTGTTATTTCTGTTTTATTTGTTATACATAAGTATATATATAAAAATGGGTATAATATTTTTTTCTTTTTATAACTTGTTTTCTTATTCTGTAATTGAAATTAACGTCACACATCACATCTACATAAATTGTAGATCAATTTAACTTGTTTACATCAAGTACACTGCAGCTGATTATAGGAACATAATTTTATTTTTATCTTAGGTCCTATGTGCGAAGCTTCAAATACTACAGTTAAGCTTTACGTATATACATAATTATAACATTCACAAGTAAATATAGAAGAAAGGTATAGTTGAATAAATTGGCAACTTACCTCGTTTCACTATTTAAGACTATCTATTGATGTACCTAACATACATATAATAAAATTGTAACTGATCGGTACATGACAAAATCTTTTATCGCGGGCATTTATAAATGTAATAGAACTGAAAACAGTGTCTTTTTTATTTTTGTCCGTTTGTATGTGTGTTCGTGCACGCTAATTTCAGAACGTGCTAAACAGATTGAAATGCACTACATTTTCCTTAATGTATTCTATTAAACTTCCCTTAATATTTAGTGTTTGTTTTATCTATTATAAATCAGTTACAACTTAAAAAGTTGAGGCCAGTCGTGCCGCTGGGATCAAGAGTGCGACTGTAAACGCGAGAGGTTGTGGGTTCGATTTCCACTCGACTCGGTGATGAGGCAACGCGCAGAGTTAAGTTCCGCCTCTCCTCATGCAATGCTTCAAGAATTCGGCGAAAAGTAGGAAATAGAAGTGTCTTGACACTAGGTTCCCAAAGTCCCTCTGTACCGTATAAAAAATGAAAAGATACATCAATTAAAAAAAGATTGACTAAATTGCTATAAATAATAGTTTAATAGATTCAGTTGAAATTGTCCCTTTCAATGTTGTCTTTAACACGGTAGCATGCACATTAGTCGATAAATAATCATGTAGTTCAAGTTACTAGTACTTAATATACATATCTACGTAGATAAAAATACTCGACAAACTTGCGCACATATGTAAGTCTAATCTAATCAGCTTCACGCTGTATCCCGCACACTGCAGGGTAGGGAGAGGGAAGCTAGTGTTAAGACACTCCGTTCCCCACTTTCTGCCCAATACTGTAGGCATTGCGTGTCGAGTGGCAGAACTCAACGCCGCGCTTGTCCTCGACACCAGAGCGAGCGAGAATGGAAATATAAATTTAAATAAATATTTCATCTCCTCGAGTGCCTCGAGTGCCAACCAATCGGTTTTACAGTCACATTTTGTGCCGCTGCGCCACGACTGGCCTCATATATCTATAAGTCTACGCTATAAAAAAAATAACAAGTGGTGCTTAAAGAGAGATAAAAGCAAAAGTGTTTATGTGAATGTAAACACCAAAATACCAACTCCAACAAAGTAAAGATTAATCACAAGACATTAATATTCAAGTTCAGCGGTTGATTCCACCATTGTTGTCTTAGACACGAGTGCAAAATAGGCTTTTAAGTACCACAATATTTGCGGTATCACATTTGAAAGAATTAACAAATCACAAGCAATCAATAACACGTACGTTTACGCATACTACAAAGTTTTTAGTGTTGTCTTTTGATTTGTTTTGACATTTTACTAATGTGTTGCCATTAAGAAGGACCTACGAGACGCCAGGACCTTTGTCGCGGTACAATGGGACCCGGGTATAGTAATGAGGCTCATTTATTTTTATAACTTTAAGGTGAAGGATGCGATTGAGAATTCGATGCGGAGATTATGACTGTTTAGTTGAGTTTTTATTGTATTTTAATATTGTATTTATTTTGAATGACAATCAAGTGTATTCTTTGGCGTTTTTGTATTGTTACGAGCTTTATTGAAGTAGAAATATTCTTTCGTACGGTTATGTACGTTACTTTAGCATGTTAGTATACTGTAGCGTGATGATATTTTTTGTCAGCTTCCTGTTGCAAAATAAATTAATGAGAATTCCAAAACAAAAAGTATAATGATATATATTTTTTTTTAATTAATGTGAATCGAAATTCATACAATAGAATGTGGAAATGCGGTCTTGTCTCTAAAAGTAATCTCTATCAGGCAACTAAACCAAAAACATCTATTATTGTTGATATGTTAATATTTGCAAATTAATACAAGTTCTCGTAAATTTTTTAGATTTGACAGTTTTTTTTTCATAAACATATGACATATTTTTTGTCTTTTTTTTTTTGTTCTTCGAACTTTCTGAATTAGACAAAACATTAAAATAGTTTGAATACTTTTAAATAATTATATTTAAAGAGTAATTTAATTTTAATGTCTATAAGGTATAATTTAGTTGCCTAGGAAAAAAGTTAACATAAGTCAAACTAAATTACGGTACGGATGAAACTAAAACTCAAGAATTGTCTCATGTTTTTTTACATAGAAGCTATATTTGCGCGTTAATTGTAATTACTTATACTTGTAATTATTACGTCGATATATTTGGTTTGGCGGTAAAGATAACCAAGAAACGAAAGGTAAGATTTTACTTAAAATAAATTTTTAATCAAAACTTAATAAGACCTTTAATTACATTCCGAGTGGACACAGAGCTTGGCTCCCATACTTGATATCCAATATTTTTGTTGGTAAAATTCTTTAAAAAATTAAATCAAAAAATCATATTCTTTGGTACCGAATATTAAGTTTCTATGTAATCTAGAAGTAGTTTAGGTTTTTGATAACTTAAAATAGCCGATTTTTAAACGTTGATACATATATCAGTAACAGTTTTAGTAATGATTATTTTAATATTTTACAATTACAAGCTATAGGCTATACAAGCTATATATTTTTTAAATGTGACATGTTAGGTATATGTATGTGGATTAAATAAATTACGAATTGTTATGGACTCAACTCTAGCTTGAAACGGCTCGTGTAATGGAACGGTTCGATACCAGCTGTTTTTAACTTGGCTGGACACGCTTTCGCGCATTTAAAAACATATATTTTTAGGGTTCTTTGATGGAACGACAATAATCAAATATTACGTAAATATATAGATTATAAATTTATTCATTATTATATGTTAAAATTACTTTTATTTTTTTTTTATACAATGAATAAAATTTCAGTAATAAATACATTACTTATTTGATTCCTTGAGGTTAACGCTACGTTCTCTATATACCACTTTTGCCTCATCTACTGTCATTAACCTCACACAAATCTTTCAGGAAAACTCGTGCTTTTAACATGGCTCAGGTAAAAGTTCCCACCAACCGCTGTTACCACTTACTTTTGCTTTATAAATTTAGCATTCTTTCGTCACATTATCTCAACTTGCCCAAACCACTTGAATATGTTTTTCATTCATTCTCACTTTGAAATCCACTCCAGTAACTAAAGTCTTTCTGTTGTGTTTCTCTTTATTGCAGATTTGGTTAGCTTAACAAAGTCCACATATCCTTCGAAGTGATCTTCATATCTTTTCTGTCTTTTCCTTCTCTTCTCTTTTGAATTCTTCTTTTCTTCTTCTGTAACACCAATGTTTCGCTGCCGTATAACTGCGTCGGTACCAGAACTGCATTTTGTAGAAGCAAACATGCAACTATGCTGACGTTTCACCATCTCGTCAATGCAACTAAGGAACCGTACATTCCGTTGAGGTACCATACGATATATTAATCTCTATTAAACATACTCCCCAGATAACTTACTTCAAATTGATATTAATATTCATATTATTGCTTAGAAAATGTTCTCTAGGCGTTCTCTATAATGTGACTTCTTTGCTACAAACTGGATATGCAATGCTGTGTCAATTTTTTGTAGATTATCATAATGTATAATAATTCACAAAATAGTAGTATGTATTGTGAACATGTGTTAGGATCAATACATAGTTTATATATAGGGATTAGAAATATATATATATATTTTTTACCCTTATTTCATACTTAAGTCCAGATGTCCACTAATAGGTACTAGAGAACCAACTGACGCGTGAAATACATGTTAACATAGCAGCGTGTGCCACTTTAAACTAAGTCTTATGTTTATTTTATTAATTTAAAGTATTTTTATGGATTATCCTAACAAAATAAGGGCGTTGTAGTATACAATTCTTCCTTCTTTATCTTTGTCAAATTTCATACAGCTCCGGCCGCACAATTTTCCTAAAAAGATGTACAAAGTATTTGCTTTTCGTTTTAGTATATAGATTTAAAATACAGAAAATAAATCTATAAACATTTTTTTATTATATTTCTATTGTTTTTCCTCTTGAAATTTTTATTTTACTAAAATATTTTTTGCGTCAGTTCAAAAGAAGGTTAAAGATGTATTCGTCACGTCATCTCATACATTACTATACATTGTTGACAGCATTTCAAAGACGCTCGTGTCTAAATTATGAATATTGTGTACAAGTTTTTGTAAATTTGACCCGCGGGTCATTTGACATGTTTCAATCTTCGCGGCGATAAAATACTGTGTAAAAGAATATAAGTACGATATATAACAAACATCGCTATAGATTTTTTTAAGTTTTGAATGAAATTAATAGTTTTATAAAAAAATAACAGGAAATTCGAGGTCGTTGTGGCGCAATGGGACAGAATTTGACGGTAAGCGCGGTGGTTGTAGGTTCGGTCCCCACTCGGTTATTTAAAGCTTTAAATACAAAAGGTAATAATAATGCAGCTTTTACAATCATCAATAAAATGTCCATTTAAGACTATATGAGTTTAGTGGATTTCACTAATACCATACTGAATGTGATTCTGATGTATGCTTAAATGTATTAATATTACAAAAAAAACTTATAATGCCGTTTCCGCCGTTCACTTTTTTAACCTACCTGCGATAGTTGTGGGTTCAAATCTCCCTCAGAGGAATATTTATACTTTATATCATCATTTATCACTTATTTTACATCCCTTTCTTGATATAAATATATTCATGGACGTAAGAGACATAATTTGGAGTAGATGTAATATAATTTTTTACTAATTATATATCTATAATAGGCCTGAAAGATTAACAAAAAAAATCCACAAAAAGATTAGAACAAAAGCTAAAGCTAAGTTTGATAACTTTTTTATTGCATTTTCTTAAGAAATCAGCTTCATGCACACAGTAGGGTAGGCAAAGGGAACCTAGTGTTAAGACACTCTGTGCCCCTGCGCTACGACTGACCTCAAACTAATATAATTTTTTACTAATTGTATATCTATAATAGGCCTGAAAGGTTAACAAAAAAAACACAAAATGATTAGAACAAAAGCTAAGTTTGGTATTATTATTATTGCATTTTCTAGATTTGAAAATAAGCACACAATCTATCCATATAATGTTCAAACTTTGTCATCATAGTTATTAAACAGGACAGGCTTCCCTGGAATAGATATATATCTACAGATAGTGGCGCACGGAAGTGTCTTAACACTAAGGTTTAAAGTGAAAATGTAAAGGGAAAATTTAAGGTTCCCAGGTTCCCTCTGGATACTAAGTATTATTTTAGCGAGAAGCTAAAATAATAATATGTATATACATATATTTCTTTCTTAATTACTTAATTCTCTTTGCCTACCCCAAATTAACATGCAAAATGAAAATATCAGTAGGAAAACCTAGTTTTATAGACAACAACAGTTTTGTTCATAATTTATTAAAAAATATAAGGAAATATTGCAGGTAAGAATTCCCCTCGTATACCACATATTGTAGTTCGAAAAAATATGACTTATTTATTATTATTATTATAGCACTTTACTCCTGACGCACTTGAATTAATGATTCATTAGGTTAGTTCATTACCTATACTAAATTGCAGTATTCGTGATATCGTAATATCTGTATAGTCGGTTTTTAATATATAGTAGGTATATGTATTTCTTACTATGTAAGTATATTTATTTATATTTTATGAATATTTTTTTATATATCGTCAGTTTAAATACATTGAGAAGAGAAAACTCAATTATATTTATTATCATTTTAAAAATTTTAAATGTTCAATATTATATAAAAACATCTAAAAGTTAGAATACTTTAATATCATATATACGTATATATAACTATGATGCCAGTATGAAAATTTTACATATATAATGTAATCCGGAAACCATTACATAACATGGGTTCGACTCCCACAATTCGGAGGATCCGGGAGTATTCCCACCACTCGAGGAAATGAAATATTTAATATTTTCATTTTCTTCGTTGCGCCACTCAACACGAATGGAAGGAAGGGAGTGTCTGAACACTAGGTTTCACTTGGTGCGGGGTACAGCGTGAAGCTGACTAATATTACGCAATATAAAAAGTTATATAAGGTAGCCATATCGCTTGGTGTAAGGTCTCGCCTTTACCGTGCGGTTAATGAGTAGGTAGTACTAGTATTTGATGAAATGGCACGCAAACATAAAATTAAAAGAACCATTTAATACTACGGAAATATAACTAGTTTGTAGGTTATTTGAATAAATTACTTTGAAATTATATTTTTTTCCTTTGCATTTTGATTTGTTAAAAGCTTAAGCTTTTTTTATATATTTTGAGTATCTATCGCGGCAAATTTTTCTGTCATATTCATTATATTATATTTACACAAAAAAAATATAGTATGCATAAGGCCATCGTGTTGTAGTGGTAAAGGGCCTGATTGAAAACGTGTGATTATGGGTTCGGTCTTTACCTTGCTATATGTGACATACAGCGTGAAGGTGAAAAAAAAATAATTATTTGATTTTGTGGAGAAAGTAAGAGAACCTTTATTTTATTGCCACTGAGTTCTTCACTTTAAAACTTATTAGGCAACGCGTACTAGGCCATAGAACAAGACACTGTAATTAATAGACGAGAAATGCGATTATATTAAAGAATATATATTTTTAAATATTCCAAATAAATGAAACTTCTTGTTAAAAGCTTAATTGCAAGTAAACTTAAAAAAATACGATAATACTAATATAATCTTTAATTTACACATTTTTATATAAGTTAAACAAATAAAAAAATTTCAATAATATTAATTTAAATATTCGAAATAACTTAGTAGTTATAATCGTACAGAAACAGCAACATCCATCCACAGCGACTTCGCAATACATCTAATGTCTCTTATCGACAACTGTCAACTGGGCAGCATTTTTCACTCCATAACGCTGGTACAAGGTAAGTTGGTGGTAATGAGGGACCACCGTGACCACTGATAGGGAGCGCGAGATGGACCGAGATTATGAGATCTCTTGGACCACACGAGCGCAGGTAGTCCATTCAATTCAGATTGTCATCGTCTGATGACGTGATATGTTTAACGAACCGAAGATTGAGCACCCGCCAGCGTAACGGCTCGTGTATTTGCGTAAAGAACATTAGTTATTTGATATGAGGAACTTTGAGTTTAATTATAGGTTTTTTTTTCACTTTTACGCTTTAACTCGCGTGTTGTTGGGTGGGTAGAGAGAGTCTAGTGTTAAGACACTCCACTTCTCACTTTCCGCCGAATTCGGAAGGCATTGTGTGTTGATTGGTGGAACTTAACGCGACATTTGGCGTCGAGACATTACATATTTAATTATCTCTAATGAGAATCGAACCCACAACCCGTCACCGTTACAGTCATACGCTTATACCCACTGCACCACGACTGACCTCAATTATAGTTAAAATTTTCATTCAAATTAATTCATATTATAATATACTTTACGGTATAAAATTAAGTATATTTTTTGTTATATTATTCCTTTTTTCTTATATTTTAAACTTTTCATATAAATACAATTTTTAATTGAAAGTTAGAAGTAAACATAGTTTAAGCTTAACTTATTAGTTACATCTATAATATAAACATTATATTTAACTATGATTGCTATTAAAAACAACTTGCTGTTTTTTTTTCTTTAAAAGCAATGGACTTACTACTCTCTATTCGACTGCAAAATTATATGATTACATATATAAAGGTATATGTAAATGAGAGCTCAATAATTAACTTGAAAATGAATGGAATAAATATTATTGGAATTATTTTTAAAAAAATCTTTAAACTAGGGGCCGTTCAAATATTACGTAAACACTGTAGGGGGGCGGGGGGGTCTTGGGTTTGCTTATTTTTGACGTGTTCAATGAAATATTTTTAAGAGGATTGCTTATTT
>JAATLQ010035134.1:0-26915 GCA_013421005.1 Heliconius erato x Heliconius himera
TTTGAGAGCTATGTCGGTAACCTGCGTTCGTCTACGGATTTCATCGTTTCGAATTCTGTCGCGTAGAGAAATACCAAGCATAGCTCTCTCCATCGCTCGCTGAGTGACTTTGAGCCTGTGGATAAGGCTTGCGGTGAAGGACCACGTCTCAGCGCCATAAGTCAACACTGGCAACACACACTGGTTGAAAATTTTTGACTTTAAGCACTGAGGGATACTAGACGAGAAGATCTTTTGTAAAATAATATTAAAACCAAATTATCATTTTGTCTAAAGCAGTTGAATTTATTCAAACAAAACATCGTAGCTTCATTGCCAAAACGGTTCGTATGCGAACCGCACTGTTCTAGTAGCGTTTGTCGATACCGACCGCATTGGATAGTCTTACCGCATAGCCCCAGCTTAGGTGTGTATGGAGAGTAAATAACTTATATTAACATATTCTACTGATAAGTTACTTTGTTTATAAAACTACTAATTCGAAAAATTGATGAAAAGTAATAGTGTTAAGAAACTTTATTTCCTTAAAACGACGGAAAGTGATGGAAAAAAATTCTTAACATTAGGTTTCCCTGCCGACTCTGCCTTATGCGGAATATATGTGTGCAGTTGAAAAAAATATATACTTCAGCTTCAATCCTTTTCTCGTATGCAGAGTTTGTTCCTCACTTTCAAATTCCAAATTTGGAAACATAGCTTGTTTAGTGGTGAAACGCAACGCTGCATTTTGTTTTAATACCGGAGCGTAGAAATATGAACAATTTATCCCCTGCATGGAAGTCGAACCCACAAATATCGTGCTTATAGTCAGACGCTGTTCCGCCTCATCTAAACAGCATACGAAAGCTTATACATATGAACAGCTAAAAATATATTTATTTTTGGTATTGGGGTTTAGAAAGAAGCGAACTAGGTGATTCATTACTAGGATCTCTGCATATTCTACAAAATGATGGACTTATATAAACAGTGATGGTGGCGCAACGGCACTGTTTGACTGTAAACACAGCGATTATGACGTCGATTCTCACTCGAGGGGAATGAATTATTTTCATTTCTCTCGCCCTGGTAAAAATACAAAGTGCGGCGTTGAATGCCGTCACTTAACACGTGATGTCTCAAAAACTGGGCGTAAAGTAAGTATTGTGGCACTGTCCTACGTTGTTATAAGCGGGAAAATGCGTAATGCCACTTAAAAATAAAAAATATACTCGTATATTATTTGTCATAATTAAATCTTAATGAATACAAAGAGTCCTCTCGTTGTGTATTATCACAAAGCTCAGAGTACAATATTGCACAATGCACCGGCCTACTTTTAAATTATGTCAAAAGTCAAGCGAAAATATTCTACCTATTGTTTATGATGTTAATTGGGTCAGTGGGTTATTTCTTGAAAAACTTTGGTCAAAACCATTTTGACCAACTTGACCTGATATACATACTTCTTAGAGATTGCTTGTAAGTCAATTTTGTTTCCAACCTCTATACTAAGAAATATTTACAGGATGAAATGTAAAATCCCGTTTTACCGTTGCCGTAAGGATTTCAAGGCTACATGCCAAATTTCGGCGCTTGAAACCGCGTTGTATTGTTTATAAGTCACTTAGCAACGGAAGAATTTTCGATATCAAAAAAGACAAAAAAAATCATATAATTTATGACAAAATAATTTCATATAATTTGCAAAAACAAAACAAAATATTAACCTGTATCTTCCGTCGCAGTATACATTGGAACAAAAGACATAATTTCAACTCGAATCCGCCCTCGAATGGCATTCATTTTGCATTTTTCTCTTCAATAACTCTCATTTAATACATGAAGTAGGCCATCTGTCCATTGTGCGCCGCTATAAGGCCGAGTCAGTTACAACCGCATCTAGAGCGCGTCCCCTTCTTTACTATAGCGATTAATACAAGTTTAAAAAAGTTATGCTGAAGAAAAATGAATATTTAACTTTGAAATACAACTTTTAAAATTAAAGTTATTTTAATAGCTTTTATTTAACTTAAAATATATGTATGTATGATTGTTCGGGTGGGATATTACAAATCAATTTTGCGACAGATATCTTTACCCGGTTGTGTTAAAATTTTGTATAGGCTTAATTTGGATGACAATACATGATAGTTGTGTGACCTCGTTGTTTAAATGTATTCTTACAATATGGGTGCCAGATGAAAGGACTTGGCAGAAATAACAGAAATAAGCTTTTATTTAAATGTACTAAGAAGTATAAAATTATCTTTCATTTAAAGTTTTCACTGTCAAATTATATAAAAAAAGTAAAATCACTTTTTTTTAAATAACACACCATGAACATATTTATGTTGTTCGTGTCCTTTTCTGCTATTGTCTCTTTTTTATTATTTCTAATTTATTTTAGGAAGTATTATTCTCCTTCTCGTAAAGTTATTCAGTAGAGTTATGATTTCTAAATGATTTTAAATCTAATCGCGAGTTATGCTACTTGATAAGCAAGTAAATTAAATAATGTAAGACATTATTTAATTTCCTTGTTGAGTTCCCCCAGTCTGTACGATACGTCTCAAAACTTGAGCGATATGTGGAGTACGTAATACCTTAGCATTAGATTCCGGGTGGTTATCCTGCTATATGACCCGCATAATATAGCAGGATAAGCACACCCATTCATTAAAAATAAAGAGTTAATAAAAAAATATTACTTAAAACTTTCCAAACTAAAGTTTTTAATAAAAGTTGTTAAGTTTGGTTAACAAAGCTTAAAAAATGCTTCACCACCTCCACTCAGCCGAGCTTTTAGCTAAAAAGCCTGCTTGGAAATAGCAAAAGTTTGTAACAAGAATATCCCGTAAAATGTTAGGTGAAACACGAAATAAGTAATTTAGTGAAATATGTACCGAGAGACAAATTAACTTGGCGCCTCCACTCCACCGCCGTCAACATTTAACTAAGTAAAAGTTTTGATTTAAGAAAAGAAAAATATATTAACATATTTTTTGACTCAGTAACTCCGAAAATGTTATAAAATTTAGCCCGCGACTGATAGACGACGTGTAGACGAAACGACTGGACTAAGAAAGTTGAAATTTTTCTTGACCGTAACTTAAGTGTAGGGGAGATGTGAAAGAAGACTTATTGAAATTCCTACATTAATAGAAAAGAAACAATTCCCACTTTATTTAATTTGCGTTCGATAACTAGTCTAATATAATATAGCAATTTTCTAGAACAGAACGTCGTACCTATTGGTTCTCTCTGCACTTTTAATTTCCGTGCTATATTAGAGTAATGTGTAAAGCTACAAGGGAATTTTCCAAAAAATCTTTTAAATTTCCATTTTTATAGTAACATGTTCCGGTTGTTAGTCGTAGTAGTGTAGTTGTTAGTTTATAACGACGACGGCGGTGCGCTCCCTCAGTGCCGGGACATTGAAAACCATTTTCTCAACTGTTATATTTTTATTGTGCCTTAAATATGCGCTGTAACGAGTTTCTTTTAAAATATAAATCTAACCTATTTAACGTGTGAGAAACAAATCCACAACCACCACGTCCAAAAACATCATTTATTCTACATTTAAAAATGAACACGGTCACTATTGTAATAAATTTAAAATTGACGCGCTAATCTCAGGAATTACTATTTCTTTTTTTTTTGTTTTGGATGGTACAGCTACATATATTATGGATAGCAAATATGAAAGATTACATTATTTAATAATTTCAATGAAACCCAATGTACCTGAGATAAGAGTTACTTCCAGCACTTAAAATGTGTCATACACAATTTTTAGATAATTCTATTTGAATAAAATAAAACGCTGGGTATACGTAGTGTAATACATAAAAAAATATTTTTTTTTTGTTCATGTAAAGAGAGAAGCTTAAAAATACATGTTTTTAAATTTACGTCCTACGGGACGTAGTCCCGCACTTTTCTCCAAATAATTGTGTGTGGCGGAACTCAACGCCACACTTTTTTTTGTCCTCCCGTTTGGATTTCAAACATGACATACAATCAGTCGCGACGGCGTCTACGATTAACTATATGGCACATAATATTTATATAAGTATTGAAGAACTTTAGAGTAAACGCTAAGAGTTTATAATTTGGACATGTCATACAAATCCATTAGTGAGAGCACGCGGTCCAAGTCCCTCGTCTATTTAGTTCAAGTTTACAATTGTATGCGACCTACAAAAAGGTACTCGTAGTACTCTACAATATACATGCTCCTACATGTGTATAGACATTATAATTTTTAATATTATAGTAGATTTTGTAGATTATATTTTAAAATTTTAATACGAGGTTTAACATTTTAAAAGCTAGCTAGTATTTTTGTTTAAAATTTTAATTTTATTGTGACATTCGTTATTCAAAATTATACATTATGTTTAAAAGATTTTTTTTTATGTTAATTATTTCTTAACACGAAGTATAATTTATGGTAGAGGTATAGAGAGGCATAGAGAATCCGCTCTGCACTAAGCTCTGGTTTTAAAGATATTACGCGTTAAGTGCGGAGTTCTACGCTGCATTGTGTGTAACTATACTACAAGTACATTGTAAAGATCTCTAGCTTTACGCTGTGCAGCCGGGTGGTCAGAAGGAACCTCAGAACTTAATATGTTGAATGACGGAAATTTGCGCCGCGCTTTGCCTCGTTTACCAGAGCGAGGAAATGAAAATATTAAAATTTCATTTCCTCGAGTGAGAATGAAACCCACAACGTGACGCTTTAAGTTACACACTTGTGCCCCTGCGCCACGACTTTTATACAGATTTTTTGTGTATAAAAATATCTCTGAATCAAAATTAAACCTGAGCTATCGTGTGAGTAATTAAAACTTTTAATTACACTACGACCTTACTAATATAATATAATAAATAAATAAATAAATAGGCAGGGTAGGCAGAGGGAACCTAACCTAAAGTTAAAACACTCCGTTCCCCACTTTCCTCCGAATTTTTGGAAGCCTTGCGTGCTGAGTGGCGAAACTCAACGCCGAGCTATTGCCTCGACACCAGAACGATATAAATATTTCATATCCTCGCGTGGGTATCGAACCGGACACAACCAGTCCCGTTTACAGTCACACTTTGTGCCTCAGCGCCACGACTAGCCTCTGCTACTTATATAATAGAACATAATTATTATTATGATCAATATTACAATACAAATTCAAAGAATTAATTATTTACAGTATTTCACCAAAACAAACAGTGTTTTCCGTGCAATTATTGAAATATTGTATGTTGAGTGGAAGTCAGGTCACGTTTTTTCTGGTAATCAGAAAGAGGAGCCTTCGAGTCTTATTAATTAAAATATCTAGTCTTTATGAATTTAAATATCTAGAACAATATCTATACCTGCAATTAGTAACAAATTCCTCATCAGACTTATAAGCTTAAGTTATTCAGGACACAATCAGCTAATCCTAATTACATAATTAAGATTTCATCGACGAAAGTCCCGACCGAAGTGAAGCTCGTCCCGACCCAATTAAAGTTAACATGATTGAGGTTTAACGACGTTTACGCTTTGTAACACCTTTCTTTTATTTTATAAAAATATACAAAATAATTTTACAGAACAATAAAAGATAAGATACACAGATATTGACCCAATGCGCTACGACGACGTCAATTCTTTAATTTCACTTAGCATGCAATGGCTAGAAAATGGCGCGGTACGTAGAGAATGGAGTGTCAGAACACTAGGTTCCCTCTGCTTACCCATGTGCGCAATTTTTTGGCCAAAGTAATATTTATATTATTAAAACGAGTCTGGTGTTAATTTTTAATGAAAATGTCAATAAGTTGCTATTTAATTTATGTATATATACATATACTTTTTACCCTTACATTTTATTCCGCATATTGCTGGATAGACAGAACAAAGCTAGTATTAAGATACTCCATTCCCCACTTTACCCCCATTTTTTAAGATAAAACGCTTTGTGTTATTACCAGTGCTTAAATAAAAAAATAAAAATAAATTAAATTAGCTTCACGCTGTATCCCGCACACAGCAGGGTAGGCAGAGGGAACTTAGTGTAAAAACACTCCGTTCCCCACTTTCTGCCGAATTCTGGAGGCATTGCGTGTTGAGTGGCAGAACTCAACGCCGCGCTTAACCTCGACACCAGAGCGAAGAAATGGAAATATAAATTTAAGTAAATATTTCATCTCCTCGAGTGGGGATCGAACCCACAACCAGTCGGTTTTGCAGTCACACCTCGTGCCGCTGCGCCACGACCGGCCTCGGCTTAAATAAAAAACTAGCTATTTTATTTGTAATAAACTACTAGCTATTTTATTTGTAATTTTTGCCTTTTTTATTATCTTAATTATTACTTCAAACTAACCTTATGTATTACTGTAAAGACATCATCAGTATGAGTTAGTCATAATAAAATCTTATAAGAAAAAATGAAATGAATATTAGAAATGAGATATTTTAAATAGAATAACAATCATTAAAGATAGAAAAATATTTTCATAAACGGTATATCGCAGGATACCGCCCAAACTCAAGGGTCTGATATACAAGAGCATCATCCGACCGGTTCTTTTATACGGCAGCGAATGTTGACCAGCACTATCTCGGCACACTCAGGAGCTTCACGTCACGGAAATGAAGATGCTGAGGTGGATGTGCGGCGTAACGCTGTCTGACCGCATACGCAACACATTCATTTGAGGTAGTCTTGGAGTCCGTGACGTAGCGGATAAGCTCCAAGAGCGTCGCCTGAGATGGTTTGGTCACGTTACGCGCCGGCCTAGGAACTATGTCGGATGCAAGTGCCTTACTATGTCAGTCCCTGGAGTGAGACCTCTCGGACGCCCAAGGAAGCGCTGGTTGGATGTCGTGATGCAGGATATGAGAGCCAATGGTCTAACCACCGAGGACGCTAAAGACCGTGCAAAGTGGAGTAGATTGAGCAGGAAGGCAGACCCTGGCAAATAGCCGGGATAATTGCCAGGAAGAAGAAGAAGAAGAGGTATAAAAAGTCGTTTTCAAAAGGCGCGGGTTCGAATCTTGCTACGTATATAAGTTTCCTAAAAATTTTGCAATTTCTTCAGAACTTAATATACAAATAAATAGATATTAATATTATATTTATTATTCTAACATAGTTATATGTTCACCTTCATATTTAAAAATTATATTTTTTGATTCTATTATATATTTTCGTATCGTCTAATCAAGCACCATCTGTACTTGACGTATTTTTATTAATATTTAGCATCGCCATTTTATTTTTAACAGACAAGGGATAAAGAATGGGAATGAAAACGTAAGAAATGAAAAAAAACAGAACCCCCGGGTGTAGACACGAAGTGTTGTTCAATTTTTGTATACAGATTTTTAGAAGAATAGAAAGGAGCTTTTGAGTAATTGTCACCTGCGTCTTAGAATTATTTTTAATAAAGCTTTGTCAATAAGAAATTTATTTGTTAGTTTTCCACTTTATTTCACATACTCGTATATCAGGGTGAGCAGAACTTAGTTTTAAGACACTCTGTTTTCGACAATCCATCATAATTCGAGACATTGGGCGAGTCGATAGACGGAACTCAACGCTCTGCATTGTCTTTCCTGAACGGGGCAATGAAAATAATAAGCTCCTCTGAAATAGCGATCGAATACACAGGAAAATAAAAATAAAAAAAACATTGAAGAGCGCATATAATTAAATAGTCTATATAGCTAGTACATCAAGTTAATCTTATATATGAAAAATCATAAAAAAGAAAAGATTTAGTACCAGATTGTAACGCACACCATTCCGCGACGCGACAGTTCAGCTCTACCTAATAAGTGGGAAACTTTGTTTGTCATAAATTAAGGTAAAAAAACGTATTTGCCCTACGGCTGAGTTGTTGCCGCCCTCGAGGGGCTCATTACCCTTTCCTTAAAGAACTGAACTACTGAGTTATGTAAAATATCAGGATTTACTTTTGTTAAAAGTCTAATCTTAATTAAATTAAATTTAGACTTTTTAGCAGGGTAGGGCAGAGGGAACCTACTGTTAAGATACTTCGTTTGCTTCGCCTTGTTACCAGAGCGACGAAATAAAAATACTTTATGTAGTGATAATCGAACCTATAACCGCGTTTTTGTCGCATGCTTGTGCTTCTCCACTGCGCTAGGAATTTAAATTTGAATTTAAATATTCTTAAGCCGTTTCTTCTATTGCTATTATGACATATATGTAGTTGGAAAATATTTGAATGAGTGTATTCACGATGGTTGTCTATTCGATAAAATATTGATTATCCTTTTAAAATTAATTTAGGTTTTTCTAGCTTGGTTGAATATAATATAATGTGTTTTATATGGAAAAGTAAAGAAGAAGAACAAAGTGATATTTTATTTAATTTCTCAACTAGCCTTGAACAAACCTGCGGCTTTGCTTGCGTTGGCGAATACAAATAAATATGTTACATGCAAACGATTAGCATCATGCAACATAGCTTATAGTATTTCTCAATTAACAGACTACTATTTAAATTTAAAAAAAATCCATTGGCATTAGTTCCCGAGATACGTACAACCAAACAAACTCTTCAGCTTTATAATGTTAGTATAGAAGTATAGGAAAGGTAAAGTAGGAAAGAATACTCATGATTTATAAGACAGGGTTGGTTCAGTCCGAAATGCTCATAAAAGGTTTTATTATTCTAAACAGGGCAGGAGGGAATGCAATTATAATAGGCCTGTAATATTCATATCGTGATAATGAAAGCCGCAGTTATGGAGAAAATTTTAAGTAAAATATTTTAACCAAAGCTTGGTTTAGTTTCACATGCAATGTGAAATGTTGTTATTGCGAAACAAGAAAGACAATTCGAAGGACGTGGTGGTGGACGGTGGCGGCGGTTGTAGGTTTCGATCCCCACTGCGGGCAATATATAATTTTCATTTCTTCGCAGGAGAAACTTAGTGCAGAAGTCTAGGGCGTAAGAACCTAGTGTATTAAAATATTCCGTTCCCTATGTTCCATCCATTTTCGGAGATATTAAGTATTGAAACGCAACTCGGCACTCCGTCTATGAAAACCGAAAAATGAACATAACTTAATAACAATCATTCTCCCGGGTGGGGATCGAACCCACAACCATCACCTTACAGTCAAATGATGTTGAAGCATGCCACACTGGCCTTTTTTAAATATCTTAAAAATAAAGTAAAACTGCGGTATAACTGTAGTAAATATTTAACTGACTGCTCACAGGCACGACACTGTGCTGTACTTCGCGTGTCATTGTCATTTTACGTCTCAAGCATAAAATGTAATGAATGCTACTTGCTTTACAACATGATAGAAAACTATACAAAATAATGTATTTTTATTACAATCAATTTATAGACTTTTAAATATTTATGATTAAAAGGCATATATTTCAAACATTTTAAGTGTTATTCCTCACTAAGGAAATATATATTTTTTTAAATGTTTAAAAAGTTGTTCTAAGTTCAAGATGCGTGGGTTCGAGCTCTACTACGTTTAATTTTTCCATTAAATGTAAAAATATATTTTTATAAAAATGAAGAAGCTAGAAGTGACTCTCAGTATACTTAATCATTAAATAGGTACATTAGACAACTCATGAAAGTATCATCAGATATTTTATTTACTTTATCAATTTATCCTTTTACATTTAAAATATATATATATATATATATTCTTTATAACTAAAATCTACAATTTTCTTTCAAGAACTTCTACAAAACGACCATCCTTTACTCTCGCATCCATGCAGTAATACATACAATACATTAAACTTATATTCGAATACCGACTAACCTGCTAATATCGTGTATCCAAGACAAGTAACACTTAAGCCACGTGCGCTCAGTGGCGACGCAAATCGCAACTGAACGATAGAGGAAAACAACGCCTTACTTCTGAATTGAAATTATTACATTTTAGATGCCCTTGAAATGTTTTACCTTATATTCAGGTTTAATTCAGTTTCAGTAGTCTTTGATATGTTTGTTAAGTATATTACAATATTTTCAATATGTTGTTAACATAGTTATAAAAAAAATGTTAAGATAGCTTTATTGGGTTTAACAAAGTATGAATGACTTAAACTTGAACTTAAGCGTTTATTTTTACATATACGAAGTGGTATAACTTTTTTTTAGCTTTACTCTGCGTCTCGCATATAGCAGAGGCATGCTTTATTCCTAGCCAGGCATGATCAAAGGAACCTAGTGTTAAGACGATCTGTTCCCCACCTTCCTGTTGTTGTTGAACTCCATGTCGCGCTTTTGCCATGTTGCCAGAGTAAAGAAATAAAAATATTAATAAATAATACTTCATTCTCCCGAGTAAAGATCGAACTCACAACCGTCGTGTTACAGTCACACGCTATGTATGTCTCTAGGACTATATTTTTTAAGCATCTCTACTTAGGCTGATTGGACAGGCTATTCTTAAATTTCTATATACATTATTTACAACACAACAATGGGGTTAATCTAAGAAATATATACCCAAACATATACTATAGGAGCCATTTAGTATAGTTAATACTACGTTTAGTCAACATCGTATGCCTGCATTATGTGGACTAAGGTCATATATAAAGGCAAAGCACTTGATTTATCCGGGATTATGCACCGTACATCTCCTACCACCGATATCTATGTATACAATATTCATAGTTATAGTAAGGTATTGTTTCCTCGCACAGGACAAAGATAAAGAAAAAAGCAAGAAAAAATGCAGCGTTGAGTTCCGACATTCAAAACACAGTATCTCAAAAATTAGGTAGAATGTGGAGAAAGGAGTGGGAACACTAGGTTATTAACTTAGGCTTACCACTAGAATTGTTTACGCCGAAATGTGCATGTGAAAGTAATATTGTAAGATTTAAGGAAAATATTATTATTTAGATTTAAAATCATAATTTAAGAGTGAGAAGCGAGTTAGTGAATGGTACTGAAGGAGTATCATGTAAAAGCATGTGGACGATTGACATTTTGTCGTTCCTTTTTTTTTGGTTATCCCGCTAGGTATAAAGTAGAATGGTAAGTAAAAACCGGACAAGCGCGAGTCGGAGTCGCCCACTAAAGGTTCCGTACACAAATTGGAAGTCTATAGCTTTTTCTGAAATTCAAGTTCAGCTAGAGTTCTTTTATCTGATATCTCACTTTCACAGCGGCTTTAATACCAAATTTTGGTGAAGTAGTATTTTTAAACAAAGTTCCTATTAACTGTCGATATTTGGACAAGCCATATTTCATTTCGTAGATGAAGCGCAGTAGTTTACAACTCCGCTACGAAACTAATGACAAGCTGTCGTCGCGCGTTGTTCGTTTAACGGGAGATGTTACAATAATTATTATGGAGGACTGGTTTGCCTTTTAGTATTTGCTACTTTCTATAGAGTTATAGACATATATACTCATATTAAAAAATATTTTTTTATGTTAATATAAAGGCGTTGAGTTTCACCACACAACACGTCCACATACAAGTCCTCCCAAATGCAAAGTCTTAAGTGAATTGTCTTAATAGGAACGGAGTGTATAAACACCCACGCAAAGGTTCCCTGTGCCTACTCTGTTATGTGCGGGATACAGCGTGAAGCTAAAAAAATGCTTATACTAAAAATCAGCAATGAGACGGACAATTTCGTATTATATAATGTATAGTTGGAAATATGTATATATTTTTCAACTTCACGCTGTATCCCACATGTAGGTACTCTGCTACATATTAGCCTAGCCTAGTATTAGGACACTCCGCTCTCCTGTTTGAGGCAAATTCTGAAGGCATTGCGTGTTGAGTGGCGGAACTCAACAACAACATTAATATTAAAAAAAAATGTTTTATTTAAATGCAAGAGTGCACTGTAGTATTGCAACTTTTCAAATTTCTATCGCGTTGCAATACAAATTCGATCTCATTCACTAGAGGTTTGTTCCAATATATTACACATTCCTTTGACATCTGTATGACCGCTTGTATCTTGATAGTTGTGTGTAAAAAAATATAATGTTTTGTATGTATCTATATAAAATACAGATATAATAAAATTTGTGGTTTTCGTGATTTTTATACATTTTAAATGAATTACTTGAAAAAGTAGCCGACGACTAAGGACTACTGCAAAGTGTTCGTCGGGTGAGAGTTTCATTTAAAACCTGCCTAAGGTTAAAAAATCTTCCCATTTTTTTGCCCATGGACAGATCAGAATTCGATACATTGCGTATTGAGTGGCGGAGTGGAGCTTAACGCCGCGCTTTGTCTACCAGAAGAGAAAACGAAAGCCACAACCATCGTTCTTATAGTTAGATACTGTCCCTGCTTGTCCTACGCCACAATGTATATAACTGTTTTTTATTAATTAAAAACTTTTTTTTAGGAGCGTACAAAATATACTACAATATATAAACTTTATTAATGTAAATATTATGACAATTTGGTTCAATCCATCACTTTTTACAAAATTTCTTTATAGAAACAAATTCAAATAGTTTAATAAGAACAATATTCCCGCAATATTCCATGTAAATTTCCCAATTAGCATATTATATTAGAACATTTGGACCCGAGAAGGCGTAAGAAGAGTGGCGTCCAAATACCGTCGCATGCATAATTCAGGCGACAATCAATGCTTTAATTAAACCGCTGAAAAACAAAATGTAGTCTGTTTATTGCCTCAGTTCACCGTTCTCTTTTGTTGGTGAGGAGACGGAAATTTTAAATACTTTGAACTTTGAAAGCTCTATTCTTTTAAAGTTGTGATAATCTTTAATCTTCTTTATTTAGAAAACTGAATATGTTAACAATCGTATCAAAATTTGACTTGTGGAAAAATAAAGATTTTTTTATACATATTTGACCCATCTAATATAAAAATATTATAAATGGTATGTAGTGGCTTCAATAGCTGCTCAGGTAAATGGATTATTTTCATATTCATGAAAAATTAAAATAAATAATATATTCCCTCGATGAATCGAACTCATAACGGTCACACTTACAGCCAGACGCTGTGCTGCTGAGCCACGACTTTAACATCCATCATACATCAGAATCACGCTGAGTCCCGCACACACCAGGATAAACAGAGCGAACCTCCACCTCCGTTCTCCACTTTCCGTCAAATTGCCGCGCTTTGCCTTGACACTAGAGCGAAAATTTCTTCGCTCTTCCATTTGGAAATTTTATAAATATTTGATTTCCTCGACTGAACATCGAGCCCATAATCAGTCGCGTTTACAGTCACACTTTGTTCCCCTGCGCCACGACTGGCTGGGTTTTATATAACTTGGTTATGATATAACAATAATATTAAGCGGGCGAAGCCGCGTTTGGATCCCTAGTATACATTATTTTGCCAAAGCGCAGTGAACCGACAGTAAGTCCTTATAACTTTGATTTCCGCCGCCGCGTCCGGACGAGAGTCCTCGCGTCATAATTAAAGTATAGTTTAGACACGAGTTGTACTCACTTTAATTGTTGCTCAAATTGTTAACTTTTTAATGACTACCGGAAGGGAACGTTGCTTTTTAGAATTTTATAATATTTCGTTTTTTAATTGTTTCAAATTAGGACGTTTAGAATGGAGAAAACCGAATTTTATATTTATACATATATAACACGTAAGATATTCTATATGCTGTTACTAGAATTTGGGAATCGAACCCACAACTTTCACGCCTACATTTATATTACTCTTTGAATCCCGCCATTTAACATAAAATATATCGAAAATTGGGGGGAAATTGCGTAGCGGAGTGTCATGATACTAGGTTATCTTTTTCTACCTTGCTGTGGTTTTTAGGGTTCCGTATCTTTTAAGGATAAAAGGAACCCTTATATATATTGCTACCTGCAAGAAAATTCTGAGGACCTTCGAATTCGGAAACCAAGGTCTGCTAAGAGAAGGTTACTCAAAGTAGAGAAGTATAAAATAAAATAAAATAAAGGGAATATATACATACATATATGGGATCCGACCTTCAGTAGACAATAAAAACTAGATCCATTATTATTGCAATATATTTTTTATGACGAGGGTTCTACTAACCTGATAGTTTAGATCACTTTTAGGTCGTATAAAAAGGAATTTATACGCGAGATAAGAATAAAGGTTAAGGCTAAATAAACGTATTTTTTTATATTTACGTTTTTTTAGCTTCATACCCACAAATATCCTGCTGTTTACGGGATACAGTATGAAGCTGATTTTTTTCTCTACCTTCAAGCTCTATCCCGTGTATAGCAGAGTAGGTAGAGGAAAACTAGTATTAAGGCACTCCGTTCCAAATTTTCCCATATCATGTGTTGAATGGTGAAATTCATCGTCAAGCTTTATCTTGTCACCCTGTTGAGGAACTACTAATTCACGCCCACTCGTGAAAATGTATAATTTTATTGAATCCACAATCATTACTTCTCAAGTCAGACGTCCCAAGTGGGTTAAGTGTATTTATGTAACTTCATAAAATGTAAGTAGATAGTAATTATCGATAAGTTTATGATACCGTTATGCCAAGTACACCATATTTGGAACGAAAGCCTCGTAAACGAGGAATGGTATATAAAAATTACTTCAGAATTCTGTTAAAATGATTACATAAATTATTGTTTTAGGAATCTTTATATCAAAACAAAAAAATACGGAACCCTACAGGAAACTTTTCTTGTTCGCTTGTCGCGTGTCTGTCTGTCACGACGTATGTTGTTGGATAGGAAGGCATAGTAATTACAAAGCTATTTTTATAGATAACGCTAGGTGTTATCTATAAAAATAACTTTGAAATTATTCACATGCAATTTCAATAGCTTTGAAATTATTCACATGGTAGAATTTTATATATTTTGATGAAATTAGAATATAGCATCGATTGAATACAGAAATATTTTAAAAATGCAAATTCCCTAACATTTCATACAATTTGGAGCTTTCAGTGAAGCTTTTACACATATTTCAGTGAAAGCCCGAAGATTTTCTGAGCGAATGCCAACTTTTGAGATATCGGCGAACGAAGCGTCTATTTGGAGCTTTATATCTTTATAGATATAGATAAACCTTATGTTGATAAGAGGGTTGTGTCCAAAATGAAACTGATAACGCTGAACGGTATCGTATTAGTAATTGAATTGACAAATTTATTCATTTTTATGTATATTTAGTTAATTATAAGGTTTATTTATTTAAATTTATATAAGAATCTAATGCGTATATTTAAAATTGCAGTTTTATATGTCTGTTTATGAGCTTTAACCTGTGCCTTTCTATCATGAAAATAAAAAAAAAGATTTGTAATGCTTTTAAAGTGTTATTATATAGTAGGACTCAAATCCGCACCTCTATAGTAGACACCGTCCAAGCGCGCTGACGTACTCGTATAAGAACATATGTCCTTTCAGATATGTGGCGCTTATCAAATTATGTTATTACATTTTTAAAAATAAAAAAGTACTTATCCTGTTTATTTTTTAAAATTTACGCTCCAAACATATATTTAATAGTATTTAGTATAGTATATTTCCAAGTAAATTGGAAAATGTATTCAATAACCTTATATTCAACCTATTTAGCCACCACTCAATATCTCTCTGTACTTATTAAATCACCGTATAACAGTTCGCGAACTTCGACAATAACTCGACGCGTCACTCCTCACGCTCCGCCGCTAACTTTAAGCTATTTTATAAAAGAAATGATGACACCTCGGCGCCTGGCGCGTGGCGCGTGGCGCGTGGCGGTAACCTTGCGCGAAATTACTATCTTATTTCAAAACTTTGTTAACTTTATACATTTTGAACGGTAACAAGATTTAATTTAGGTGGTAATAACCCAAAATATTGTTTATGTCATTGAGTATTCAAGCGATAATAATAATAAATTAAATTCTTTCTTAATTTTAAAAAATAGTTTTTATAATGATAATAATTTTTTTTTTAATTTACGCTGTTTTGTAGTAGGTACATGTAGCTAGTCAAGCAGATAGAGCCTAGTGCGAAAACATTTCGCATATTAAATAGTGGCACTCAATACCACGATTTTTCCGTTTACCAGACCAGTTATGAGAAAATTAAAATAAATCGAAATTTATTAAATTCTCGATCGAGTCGAATTGTTTTCAGTTCTCGAGTGGGAACGAATTCACCACCATACAATAGTCCGATGATTTGCCGCTGTAACTCGGGGGCTTATATCAATAATACAAATACCTAATATTTAAGTAAAAATGGAATCTATTAAAAATTATACAATATATTGTATATACATAAAAATATCATATATAAAAATATCCTTTTGCCTTAAAATTTAAATTTAAATTATTTACTCTTTAGCACCCACCAGCGTTGTCTAAGTGGCAATTCAATAAATCTTGCTTCGACAATCCGAAATAAAAGCGCAAACCGGAATAAACTTGTAACAATATCTGTTGAGATAAAGTACTCGCCCATCAGTTTATATCACTCCGTTCCGTTCTCATTTCGTTTGTAACACTGTGTGCTGAGTGGCGGAACTCAACACAGCGCTTTGTCGTGTTACTAGAGCGAGACAACGAAAATAATTCATACCCTTGAGTGAGAATCAAACCCACAACCTTGCCGCGTTTACCGTCTATTTGTTTATTCGCCACGACGGCCTCAATGTAAAATAAATATATATTTTTTTTAATTCACAAGCTATATAGCTGCGTATTTCGAGTGAATACCAAACCTAATCTCAATAAGTAGGACGAGCACTCATCTGCACTCGAACAAACCGCCTCGGGTTAAAGGCCGGCCTTTTGCCACTCTTTGGATATCGAGACGAGAGCTAAAGGATTTTAAGACTTCTGGACTTTTGAGGTATTATAGAGATTTTATGAATAAGTAAATTCATATTCTTGATTCATTTATTCAATATTTCAAAAGAATATTCAAATTATTGGGCAAAGTATTTTTAGCTTCACACAGTAGGATGAGGAAACCTAGTGATAAGACACTCTATTAAGATATTCAGTGGTGAAACTTAATGTCGGCCTCCGTCCTCCAAGTGTACTCCAAGTGGGAATCAAATCGGAAACATAGCTTCGCACCAGAGGAAAGTGCATAGTACAAGTAGTAATTCAAGAGGGGAGTGGATAGTAAAAAACAGTCCAGTCACAAAAGTAAATGTTCCTTCGAATGAGTTTCAAATCTACAATCGGTTAAAGATATTTACCATCTGGGGCGATTAGCAATTGTCTGACTTGTACACACGATAGTTGGAGATTGATTTCTCTTCAGGTATATATTTATCAAATATTTTCTCCACTAAACGCTCGATGACTCTTAAGTGGGTAGTAGAGAAGTGTCACTTCTCTATATTTAAATATCCCAGGTCTTGTTGGCAATCCGCTGCGTTCAATTCCGTCACTGAACACGCAATATCTTGAAAAACTTGCGTAGAAAGTAGAGGAAGAAGTATTTTAACATTAGTTTCGGTCGGTCCACCGTGCTTTGCGGGAAAAGCTTGAATCTGGTTTTTAGTTTTTTTTAATGTACATAAATAAATATGTGAGTGTATTTAGGGAGTCTTATCAAAAAGTTAAATAAAGATTTAAGTTTCATAATAAATTTTGAGCGTATTCGTGGGCTTTAAAGTTGAAAGTCACGTATGTCCTTTTTCCTTTAAGTAATTCTCCACGACATTAAGACCGAGTTAACAAAACTAAGTTCATTAAAACGTGTTCAGGTACTTGCGAAGCTAAAGCGAAGCGAAGCGAAGGAGAAGTTGTACGGGGAATTATATTTATGGTAAGAATGATTCATTTTGTGTGAGATTTATTTTCATTATATAACTTTATTACATTGGATATGAAATCACTTTGCAACAAACACACAAACAATATTTTATTAAGGCCAAAGTATAATTATTGTTTATATATTTGTTAACATTTCATAAACTTATTTAACTAAAATAATTTGAGAAAATTTTATTGCACTCCGTTTCACAAATTATTTTAGTCTCTACCCACTCTATTAAATAAAGCTAAAAATGGAAATATTTTTTTCCTTTTTTTACCTTTATATGTTTAACTTATAACTATAAGTAATCCATGTCGAAAATTTTTTAAAGTTTCATAAAATTATAATTTATAATTGTTTGAACTACCTAAACGGTAAGATATTTCGAAGGTGGTACAGATCTGGTGAAGTAACTTAAACAACTATTAGGCAAGTTGGGGATTATGGGAACAGTTAACACTGACTCGAGGCTCCAAGGAGCGAGCCTAAATTATGATTAAATCTGACTAACTTAATGAGTGGAAGTTTTTATTTAAGTACTTATTTGGTGGCTTTATGTTATATAGTGGTTGGAGTTAAGTTAATGTTTCATTTTCAATTTAAAAAGATCGAAAATATTATTAATATTTGAAAAAAAATTAAGAATCGTCGTGGCACAACACACAGTGTCTGACTGTATACACGACATCTATGGGATTCTCAATAGAGTAAATGAATTATTTTATATGCTCGCTCTAGTAATAAGACAGAACTGCGTTGAGTTCCGCCATTCAACACGCAATGTTTGTAATATAAAGTGTTAATTAAGGAATGGAATATATGAACACTAGGCTTCTTTCACCAACCGTTCTATCCGCAAATAAGTACAAAAAAAATCTCTGAATACAATTAAAATCCACAAAAACATACGTTAAATAAAACTGTTTAAACAAAACCAATATTTACAGCATATATATCTACAAATATAACTAAAGTCCCTAAACTTAACCCCTACAAATAAACTTGTAGATCAGTTTTATATCACCTGTATGTAATCTACAACGGTCCGGAGGCTCACACGAGGGTGTATCAAACCGGAGTTACGCAATCTACTAAGATATTCTATTTGGCAAAGTAGTTTGAAGTGAGAGTACAACACAGGTACAGCTGACTGATAGCAAAGGAGCGGCTCGAGACAACGGCTATTGTGGACGCTTAGGTTTGTACAAAATATAGGAGCATGTATATGTAAAATGTGTTTAGAGTATTAAATGGAGGTTTGGAGACATTCCTGGAGTCTTTTTTATGCATATACAGGGTGAAATTAATAAAAAATCGACGAACGGTGAAATTACTCTGGGATTGTGAACTATGCTTGAATTTATGGTTGTATTTCGCGAAATAAATATGTTTTAAAATTAAGTATTATTTTCCTCAGTTGTCTAAGTCAGGTTAAGTAAATTTATTACAAGAATCGATATTTTTTTAGCTATTCGGTGCACGTTAAAATGTGTTAATGGAAATTAATAAGGGAATTAGTTTGGAAATTCTGTATAAGAAAATATATTTCAGTAAGCAAAACAGTCATTTTATATATTTTTTAATCACGCTGCATCTTGCATATAACGATTTTTTTTATTACAAGGTTCCTTCTGCTTACCTTGCGCAGAAGGAACCTTATATTTTTATATATAACCGTTTTGAGTTGTTAATACCAATTCAGCAAAATGGTTATATTTTCATACCGTCTCTATTTTAGATAATGAGTTTTTTTTGTATTATTTTGCGTTATTTTAGAATAAGATTTTATTAATACATATTATACATATTTATACTAATATTAAAAATAAAATAAATTTGTACTTTTGCTTGTAAAGAATAGCCAAAACTTTATAAAGATACGTAGAAACGCAAAATGATACAGGAAACCTCATTATAATTTCAAACTATAACACGAAAGACGGAGTGAACAAGGTGGATAAGAAATACTCTATTTCAAAAAAAGTCAGTCTTTCAAAAAATGCTGGACATGGCAGGTTAAACAGCTTTATTTAACCTGCCATGTTGTTTTTATCTTTAACATTTTTAAAGTATTAATCCACACTTAGGAATTAAAAATACTTGTTTTTAAAATTTATAAAAATGTGAACGTAGCGGGACTCGAACCCGCGCCTCCTGGAAACCGAACAGATCTCCTCGAGTGGGGATCGGACCCACAACCAGTCGGTTTTATAGTCACACTTTGAGCTCCTGCGTCACGCCTGGTCGCAAGTAATAGTCAATTTTCTAAATATAAATAAACTTTATTTTGTATTTTTTTTTCTGTGTCCTTAATATAAAAGAAGAGATTCTTAGAGTAATTTATTAAAAGTCAATAAACAAATGTTTATTTCGAAAATCCACATTGTTTTCTTTATTTAAAATAAATTTAATATAAACATTGTTTTAAATAGAACTGTTTAACCGAATTAATCGCGTATATTTAGTATTATACGAGTACATTTCAGACTCACCCGTGGCCACGGAATTGTGAAATGTTCGAAACGTCGGGTTTCTAACAATGTACTAAATATGCGAGATTAATGTAGTTATACAGTTTCATTTAAAATGTGTTATAATCGTGAAAATCGAAGAACTTATTATGAATAATATACTTACTAGAGTTATAAGTAATTCTAGAGATCTAATAAATATAAATAAAACAGCTGCATAAGTTAATTTTATAAAAATATTTGCTGTTGAAAAAAGTGTCTCGTGGATTACCGCGTCAATATAATTGTAAAAATTAAGTCACGTCAGTCGCAGAGAGTTAAGTACTTAGACAAGACACCTTAATATTTTGAAGTGCTAAAAGAACGGAGAGGCTGTTGTGCGTTTACAAGTGTCCGCAGCTGTCTTGAAAGCTTGCAGCTTTGCGTTCTTATTTATTCATAGACACTTTTCTTTACCAACCACTGGCTTTAAGAAAGGCTCTATTAAAAACGTACGGCTTATATACAAAACATAAAATTGTTCTTTATTCTCTCTCACTCACCACGCATTGTCTTCAGAATTTAGCGGTAAATAGGGAGGGAATGTCTTAACACTAGACTCCTTCTGTCTATCCTGCTACATCCGGGATTTATATTAACTTCTTATTATTTATATGTATGTTTTGTGATTCGGTTTTACTTTAGCTTATATGTACATACATATACTAAGCATTTATAATTAGTATTAGTACAGTACCGTATAAAAATATATTTGGTTGAACACACTAACCTCAAGGAATAAGGTTTTAAAATAAAAAAAAAAACAGTCTTTGGTAAATAGTCTAGTAATAGAATATAATAGAATACATATAGATCAAGGCTATAGACTATATAAAGTTGTGGTCAGAGCTACCTCTTACACTTGAAATAACTAAAAGTTGTGAATGACACTCATGTGTCATATGACACGACTTACATCCTGTACGACACTTGTGTCATGTTATTTCTATCCGAACACGCACTGAGCCGCAATTAAGCTAGTTAAGTATATAATATGTATATTTTCTCAAAAACTACAACCCCTTTTTTACATCCTTGCTTATAAGAACTCCCCCTTTAACAGATACCTAGGCTTGATAGCTCTCTGCATATAAAATTTACATCGATCCAAGGGTGGCTCGAGCTGTTCATAAATTTTTGTACGCATATATGATTAAATTATATTTCAACTTCTGGTTAAATTTAAATAACTTAGGGTCAATTTCACCACTGGCTGATAAAGTCCCGCACAGCCTTATCTGCCAAATAGGCTATAATTTTTGGTTTCACAAGTCTCGAATAGCAATATCTAGCAGATACACCTTTGATACATGTATTTAATTTTTACACAGTTATTTTATTATTTAAAAATGTAACAAATCGTATTAATTGTTACCTTCTTCTATCATTATAGTTTAATATTTCATTTGAAATTTCTGAGCTCTGGTAACGAGTTCCGCTACTTTTCATGCAATGCCTTTAGAATTCGGCAGAAAGTGGATAACAGAAGGTTCCCATTAAGTCACTCGTTGCCCAGATAATTTAAATACCAATTAAATCCGTCATAAAATCCAATAGTATAAAAAGGATATTTTCAATATAAAAATAATTTTCTATAAACAACAAATTGTACGTTTGTACGTGTTTATCTCAACAACACTCCACGGAATGTGATTGGACGGGTAAATCTCATTCGAGGGCCCAATCTTGCCACGTTTCGAGAATTTAGGTTACAAACTGTTACTGTGAGATAC
The DNA here is from genome assembly GCA_013421005.1 of Heliconius erato x Heliconius himera. Classification (NCBI taxonomy): domain Eukaryota; kingdom Metazoa; phylum Arthropoda; class Insecta; order Lepidoptera; family Nymphalidae; genus Heliconius; species Heliconius erato x Heliconius himera. Next base: position 21,997 of record JAATLQ010035134.1, read on the forward strand.
TTATTTATTGATTTATTTATGTTATTGTCAAAGAAAACAACCAGTAAAGTAAATTGTTAAAATATAGAACTAATGAAAATTATATAAAAATCAATTCTATCTCACTTCTACTCTATAAAGGATTTGATACAATAATTGAATGCTTAATAATAAAGACTCTGACTCTAAACACAACGGTTATAGATTCGATCCTCACTCGAGAGAATGAATTATTTTTATGCTCTCTGGCAAGGCAAAACGTGGTGTTTAGTTTCGCTACCCAATATATATATATATCGAATTTTATTTTATTTAAAAAAAATCCATAAAAACCGAATGAAGCAAAAACTTGCGATTTAAAATAACATTTTCCTTTTGTTGAGAGTAGTTCCTGAGATTAGTCTGTTCAACCAAAACCACCTAACTACAACTTCTTTAACTACAAACTCTTTGGCTTCAGAACATTAGTGTAGATAGAGTTTTTTAGAGTTGTATAAAATTAATTAAATTGTAATAAATTGAAACAAACAGACTGAAATATACTAGAATAGAATCATTATCATGATTACTTCCAGCCTTACGACGCGATTACAGACTAAAAAATTATATAATATTATATAGATTGTGGGAAAAGGTAAGATAAGAAATACATAATAATAATAATAATATATCAAAAATAACATAAATTAATTAATTCTTTTGTACTTAAACACGTTACATTTAGTATTTATCTGAAAAAGCCGTCATCATATTTCTCAGGCACAATACCTATCCCTGTTGACACTCATAATTAATTCTGCACCCCTTAGGGAAGAGGGTTCCAAGGGGAGGAGAGGGGAGGGGGGTCGGAGGTTATGTCGTAAAAAAGTAATCAAACTTTCATCGTGTGTGCCAGCTTTATGCATGACCTTATAAACATTTTAGCAGAGCTTCCTATCTGCGAGGTACGTGACGAATTACTATTAAATTTAACGATGTAATTAGAATTAAAATAAGCTTTATCTTTAGATGTTACGTTAAAATCAGTCGTCTTCTTTAATTAAGTTTTTGCATGTATATACATATGTAGGTATAGTTTTGAAGTCAGGTTTATCTATTTTTTTTTGCCATATTATGTAATTTTTTTCTCTGTGAACCAGAAACATTGATTGTTTATTATTGAAAGTCCGTTCTTTCAGTTAATAAGGCAAATTGTACAAATTAAAACACTTTTTTTCGATTATCGAGGCCAGTCGAGGAGCAGGGGTACAAGCGTGTGACGCGACATGTTGTGCATTCGATTCCCACACGTGAAAATGAAGTTTCTAATATTTTTATTTCTCTTCTCTGATGACGAGGGAAAGCGCAGCATTGAGGACCGCCATTCCACACGTGATGCCCTCAAAGTTCAAGGGAAAGTGAGGAACAGAAGTATCTTAACGGGAACGAAGTATACTTATTTAGAAAACGTATAAAAAATTGAACGTAGCGGGGCTCGAACCCGCGCCTCCTGGAAACCGAGCAGGGAACGAAGTATCTTATCACTAGTTTCCCAGGTAGTGGGTACCTGAGAACCAAGTCTACAGGATACAGCTAGAGAATCTTTTATTCTTATTTCTTCGCTTTAGTGTCAGTACATATTATATTTTGCATACAGTACTACCCAACAGCACAGGGAATCTAGTGTAGAGACACTTAGTTCTCTGTTTTTCGATCGAATTGGAGTTCAACAGCGAAATTTAGCACCGCTGTCGGGAGATAAAAATCTAAATAATTCATTCCCTCCCCGAGCGGTTATCGAACCCACAACCGTTACGATGCTCCTATTGAAATTATAATTTTTTTATATGCACATGCGTGACTAAGGAATAATGTTCAGATAAAACTGCAGTCTGGTCCTGAGTTCAATGCCTTCAAAGGGGCGAGTTCGATTCACATTTCACACCCCTTACAATTTGCAGAGCGACTGCAATGGGGCGGCGTATTATTACCTCCTATAGACACTACTGTCTTAGTTTATTTACTTGAGCAAACATTTTTAAAATTTTTTGAGATCGTCGTGGCTCTGACTCTAGGCGCGATGGTTAGGGGTTCCCACTCGGCGGATTAAATTATTTTTACATTTCCTCAATCTAGTAATATAACAAACGCAACATTTAGAAAATTGAGTGGAAAGTGAGGAACGGAGTGTGTGTTAACATTAAATTCCTTTTGCCTATCTTGCTATATGCAGGATACTGCGCATAGCTCGAAAAATCTCTTAAAAAAGACAAATAATTATTTTAGTTATGTTTTTATAAATATACCCATAGAAAATATTTGGCAATTATTAGGGATTTTTTAAGGTTGACAACCTACGATTTTTCTTTGAACACACTGTTTTTATATTTAATTTGCTTATTTATACCCCACAAACCTAAAAAGGAACTACTACTACTACTATTCCACAAAACTAGGGAAAAGTGGACTACTTAGACCAGTATTAAGTATTTTTATATGAAATCTAGATAATCTAGATAAAATATATATTTCTTTGCTACAGTAAAACAAATATAGCTGTATAATCCACAAGCTATCGGCGTTGGCTCGAGCCTCACTCGGACGCCGGACGCGGCAACCGTGAAACAGTCGTTTGCTATTTGCGTATTTATATAGAGACGAGCCAGGTTTTATCGATGTAATTGTTTAGGAATAATTGGAGTGTGCTATATGAATTCGAATTTGTTAAACCGTTAGCGTTTGGCGTCCCGTTCTCTTTGACTATCCCACTAAGGATAAAGTTAAGTTAAGGTGAATTGAGTTTTTACTATTTTTACAGTCGACAACCGAAAATGAAATAGATAAATGATTAAGTAAAAAAAAATTAAAACTTTCTACAGACAAAGTTAAAGTAAAAAAAAACTATAGTTATCGTCATCGTATGCAAATTTTTAATTATTTTACTATCGAAATGTATGTTTCATATCGATACTGCAAAGCTGTACAGTGCTACAGTACTACCCTGTAGTAGTCTATCTAACACAGCGGTCCCCGGGGCGCAGTGGCGGCACCGCGCCACATCGCGCCACATCGCGCCACATCGCGCAGATTGGATAGCCTCGATTCAAGGTTAGTACAGTACCGTCTACGAGGCGCGTATTGAGTGCTACTTTTGTTGTACGCGAGCAAATTGGTATAACAAGTGGCGAAGTAATTCGATTTGGGTATGTTTGGGCCATGATATAGAAATATTTTAATTAAAAGTTGAAAACTATTATATTAAGTATTTAAGCGTAGAGGAACTAGCGAATAAAACCCTGATCCCAACATGCTGCCTTCATGATGTTGGGCTTTATCCTATGAGTCGAAAAAAAGTCACTGCCTTCGTGGCGCACCGACGGTCTCGATTGTGGATTCGATTTCCACTTGGGGAAATGCATTATTTTAATTTCCTGGCTCTGGTAAGAAGACAGAGCATAGCGTTAAGTTCGACCACACAAGTGGGAAGCCGATTATCTTAAAAGTACTTATACTAAATTCGCATGGTATTAAACCTACTGCTACGTCCATATAAATTAGACACCAGTGGTGTGCCCCACTGCGCCACAGTAGCCTGTACAGTAGTTTGCATTTGAAACGAGATGGCGTAAGGCGTCCCGCAATATTCTAGACTCACAAAGGGTCTTTTGACGGTCCGGTGTCGTTTCTCTTTCGCTTTAATTCGGCCGCCTCGTCTGCGCACAACGGATTAATCTCAATGTAGCCGGCGGCTGTGTGCTCCCGTTGAGGGAATCACGTTTGATACTTTTTTTTATTTAATTTTTTTGCTTCACGCTATATCCCGCATATTGGTGGGTAGATAGACAGAGAGAACCTAGTGTTAAGACACTCCTTTCTAATTCGATTTTGAATTAAATATAACTAGCCTTAGTGCTAACTAAAATAATGATGAGTAATTCTAGTCGGATAAAGTTCAATATTTAAAATATTTTAATTTAACCTTTCTGTATCGAAATGTGATAGCCCCAAATATTGAATATTTCATTCCCCCAAATAGAAACGAGCCCACAGCCGTCGCTGTTACAGTCACGCACGCCTGTGACCTTCACTTAGCAAAACAATATTATCAGCTTTTTAAATGTTGGAGCCATCGGGAAGCAGTGGAATATCGTCTGATTGTAAACTGGATATGTGCGATCTCCGTTATGGCAGTTCTCCAAAACGCTCAAATTTTAATTTCCTTGTGATTACTCATTAATAGTAAATAATTTTAATAAGCTGAATATCGTATTAAATACTTAACTAAATAATAAACAAGGCGTCTAGACAAGTTTGATGATTTAGTATATACAAAAATATATTTTAAGAAAAAACATTCAAAAAATTGAATATTTTACGTGGAGATTTGGTGTGTTCTTAGCTTATTTCTTTTCAAAAATATTCGTGATTAAACTATATTAATTTTATTTGCTATTTTTAATTAAATAAGTATATACTTAAAGTTTTTAATAATAAAACGTGCTTATAATTTAGGTGTAGCTACACAAAAATCGATCGCAAAAAAAGTTCATAAAAATTGCGTCATTGATCGAGCGAGCTTTTGTTTTAAATATTGCCACGAAAATACGTTATCTAACGTAGTGTTTATTTTGGCTTATAATAATGTTAGCAAGCAGAACTTTAATTTCCGACGGTGCAACTGCCGCCACGGATGCTTTAAGATTTTTTTTAATACGTCTTAAACTGGATTCTCCTAATTTTAGCACATGAATCGTCATTGATATCTTTATTTACTACTTTTAGATTAAAAATGTTTCGGCAATCGTTAATATATACTTATATTGTCATTTTGAACAAATCTGTAACCAGCAAATTTCACGTACTATGAATGAGTTTTTCATAAAATTCCAACGTGTTTTATGTAAAAACATCATTGGTTGCGACGTCATTGCTAGTACAATTGTAAAAGATGGCAATGACGC